>CM057819.1:111012112-111307837 GCA_030067965.1 Latrodectus elegans
ATAGCCGTTAAATAAAGTCAGCGATTCCCAGAACACAAACTTTAAGCTTTTTCCTGTCTTTCTGGAATCAATGGTTGCTTTACTTATTCACCCCCCCTTACACGAAGTTCAATTAAACTGAAGTTTATTCTAACAAAAGAGGCAGTTTGTGTGGAACTTGATTTTAAAATAAAATTGAAGTAAACAAATTAGGAAGTTAAAAAATTATGAAGTGTAAAATTGATTTAGTTTATATACTAAATAATTTGCTATAAAACAAATTTTTCTTATGCATTTGTTTAATTATGTTTTCCTTAACTTCAATTTTTGCAAAAAATGTGGATCAAAATTATTTTTTCTCCAGTATATTTCTTATAACACTAGCTGAAGTCAATTAAGAATTCCTTTATAGCTAAAACATCAACTGTATTAATGTAAAAAATCTTTACAGATAACATTTGTTGCATTTTCGTTGGCCAATCTCTGAAATTTATGATATTTTTTTGAAAATAAATCAATAAAAAATGAATTTATGAAGTTAAATAATTTTTATGAAATATCTAATAATAAATGAAAATGATAAACATGATTTTAACAAGAACACAAATAGAATGTTGCTCTGAAATTTTACATTACATTCGTTCAAAAACTATTTTTTGACTTGGACTATTTCTTCTTTGATGACTGTACTACATAGGCTCAATTATTTAAAGTATCCAAAATTCATTCTCCATATTTTAAATAATTAATTTGTGAAGTTTTAATTTCTAATATATTGAATGATTTGCACTTATTGCTATAGTATGGCAATCATTATTTTGTACTTTCTTAATTAGTGATGTTTTAGGTAAGAAAAAATATGAAATTCATTTAAAGTTTCAGGGGATATTCACATGTTTTTCAGTTGCGTTTTTGTATTTGTTCGTTGTTGAATATCAAATAATAAGGCTAATTGTGTATTTTTACATAATTTACATATTTATTGTTTACATAACATATTTATAAAACATTATATAATAACATATTTTTTATGAATCTGGTAATAATTTGAATTAAATTATATTAAAATTATTAAACATCATAAATGTAAAAAGTCATCATTTTTAATAAAAATTATAATTAAAGATTATAGTAATTCTTATAATTGAAATTTATTTTAATTAATTTACTAATGATTCAATAATAAAAATTTGATTCTTTTTTTTAACTGGTACAGAAGAATTGGTTTATTTTTCTCTGTCAATAATTTGATTCATTTAAAAAATTACACAAATATGTTAATTTCAAGGAATTTTACTTCCTTAGTAACAGTTATTAGACGGAAAATAGTTCTCATTAAATATATTATATTTTTTTTATTTCAAGCAAATATAACCATAAGAATTGTCATTGCTCTCAGGATTTTAAATTCAGTCACTAATCTTCCATGAAATATAACAGTGACAAAAATATTGATATTCACAATGTTTATATTTATTTTAGATAAACATGTTCATTTTTTTCTTTAATAAAAAGCGTAATTTATAAACACCAACATGTAAAATGAATTTTTTTAAACAGTATTTTTCAGTAAAAGCATGTACATTTAATCATAATCAAATTTTAAATAGCTGTGCAAGTATGCAAATATTCTAATCATGAAAATGAATAAGCAGTTAAACACCTGCTCTAAATAGAGATTCAATTTTGTGTGTTAAGAAGTAATTATCCCATTAACCTTTAATCAAATAAGTTGTAAAATATTCCTTTTCACCTGTTTTGCATTGGTAATGGGCTGCACGTGTTACTAGGGAAAAAACCCGGAAATCTCCCAAGCACCCCCACCTTCACAGCTGTCCATTGATGTTGGGATGGAACTCGGAACCTTCTGTTTAAAAGAGGGCCGCCCTACCACTAGGCTATGGTTAGCTAACAAATCAAGCTAGCAAATTTTCAAAAATCTGCATTGCTATCCAATCCAGTGATGATTTAATTACTAATATCACAGAAGATAATAATTTTAGATCCAGTACTTACTTTCCATTTCACTCTCGATAACAAAATTTTCCCAAATCTTGTCAGTTACAGTTGTAATTTAATTTAACAAATAATTGCTAAATATTATGATTCTGCATGAAATATTACGTGTAAAATATGTAAGTAGAATATTATATAGAATATTATGTGTAAAATATTATACGTAGAATCATACATTGTGTGTTGCTGTGTTTTTAGATTTTCATATTCAAATCCAGTTACCCTTGTTTTTAGAAAAAGCGTGTCATTTTATCGTAAATTGAAATGATAGTTTCAGTTTCATATGCAATTACATTATGATAGTTTGAAAAGTGAATATTGAATAGTTCTTATTTTGAGGGATATAACAGTATTACAGTGATTAAAATTCCTGACGAAATATGGCGTTGTTACTAATTTGTTTCCTTAAATGGTTGAATTATTAACTGATAATATTTTTATAGGCTCATATCATTAATACATTCAAAGTTTTTCATACATAATAACAGGTAATAATATTAAATAAGAAAATAAAGGATTGCATGTCGTTATCTTTTTAAGTGTTTTTCTTTTATAATTTTTTAATTTAAACGCCCCTCTTTAAGAAAATGTACTTAAATTTATTGGAAATTTAATTCCTATAACTTTATATTGCATTTAACTTCCCTCCATGGAATACTTGCCCAAATGAGCCTCGGGACATAGTTAAGAATATATTTTAAATACAAAGATGGGCACTGAGTGACTAACTCTTCACAACAGCCACAAGGCCGGAAACTGCTACTTATTTGTCGTTACCCAGCGGGTACCTGTGAGCCAAGTGACAGAAGCAAGTCCCTCTTCATAACACCACAAACCCGTTTATAGGGTAGGCCCCATTCACACATCATCTCAGAAGAAAGGACAGAGAAACACAGAGAGAAAGAAACATCCATGCCTGAACCGGGATTCAAACCCGAAACCAACAATTCATTATTCGAGAAAGCTCATCACTCAGTAATAGGTCAGCCGTCGTTAAAATGGGGTATTTCTCTTTATCGCTGAGTAATGGGTTCTGTACCCGACACAGCCGAAGATTTTTCTGTTTTACTAAAGATGGCTTGGCATGTAAAAAGATCGGTTAAAAGTTTACTTACTTCTTGGATTTTATTTATTTATTTGTTTTGTCGCCAAAATAGTCTTCGAAATGTGAATAACAAATGATAAACTCTAAAACTACCCTAGTTTAAAGCACTGACAATTCCAGGGTTACTAGAAATAAAATTTTATTGCCAATTGTTTTGCCAAACCATGGGTTTCCTGTTTCTACACCAAATCTAAAGATCATCGCCATGAATGAAATTATAATTTTGTGGATGACAGGTGAATTCTGGAATTATTTTGCTTGGTCCTCTTGCAAGATTTATGTTTAGAATACCCATGATACACCCACTGAATGTCTCCGATTCGAATGGCCTTCAAATTTTATTTCTCTTAGTGCCGGAAAGTAAAATAATTCTAATACTGGTTTAAAGATATATGCGTGGAAAAATTTATATATTTCATTCCACTCTGTTCCAAAATGCAACCCATCCCCTAATTAATAAGTTATCATTTTATGTAATTACTCTTATTTCATAATGATTTTTAGAATTTATTTATTTACATATGAATGAAATAATTCCACAGTAAATTCCGTATCTTCAGCCCACCCTGCTCGCGCAATTCATGTAATATTCAGTTCCACTCAAACATGGGCACTTTTATGAAGGAAGACTTATTTGCACGGAATTTCTTTAAAAAATGCATCGCTCCCCTCAAAACTCTTGCATTTTACTGGAACCTCAGCTTCACTCTCAAAGCATCAAACAAGGGATTTTCGTTACCCTGATTTTTCGGGCATGTATCTTTACTTTCAACAAACAACAAAAAATAGCACAAATATCCCTTATAAATAAATAAATAAAATAAAACGTAAGCTTATAAAGGCAAGTGTTCTGAATAGGATTTGTATTCCCCGGGTTTTAAGGCAGAAAATATTTCCATTTTTCCCTATGCATTTATAATGCTTCAAATGGCTGGAATTGGCAAACGCGAGTGAATTATCAGCGAAACAGAATCGGTAAGCTTCCAGCTAATGGTTGAGGAGGAAAAAGGATTTCTGACTTTGTGTGTGGCTCAATATTGGGGAATTTTTTCATTGATACATTTTATTTCCTGGAAATAAAAAAAAATATTTTATTGGATCTTAAATGTAGAAAAGAAATAAGTGAGTCCTTGAATTCTATTTTGAATTTTCCGTATTTGAAGTACTGTTCTTCTAGATCTATTCCATACAAATAAAGTATAATATTTAACTTTAATTTTTTACATGAAATCATATATAAAAGTAAATTTATTGTTAAGAAATTATGAAGAGTTATATTGTTTTAATTAACTAGATAAAATGTATGTATTTCTTTATCAAAATTTTTCAACTTAGTTGTATTTAAATTTACTTATTTAATAAATCATATGAATTTGGTTATGGATATCTTTTAACTTTCCAAGTCCATATTCTTAGATAAATTCCCTTGATATATGTTTGGTTAACAACCTAAATTCCTAGACATTTGTGAATCCAAAGTCTGTGTCAAAATCATCAAAATATACATCAAAATCAAAACCCTTGCAAAATTGTGATAATTATATACAAATAAACATGTACTACATAATATATGTACATAGACATGAATTATCTATATTTACCCGACGTTTGGTTACAAAATTATAATTTTGGTTAATAAAACCTTTTTATGTAAATTTTCTCTCTCATGTCATTAATGTTATATTTAAAACTTTATCTTTTCAATAAATATAAAATGCATACTTTTGCAAGGAAAAAAAAATTTTTTTACATGTTCATTTGACATACTGCCTTTTTAATAATGTATTTTTAAGAGTAAGAAATTTTTAAAAAAGTATTGTTTCACAAATAAAAAGAAGAACTTATATGAAAAATGAGCAAAATTTTTTAAAAAAATTTTAATCATTACATAGTAGAAATAAAACTGAAATTCCAGCCACCATTCTAGATGAGCAATGTGCCCCGGACTGGTAGCCAAGTTGTTAGCTCTCTTACCTTCCTTTCAACAGTGTGTGGGTTGAATCCCGTCTTTCGATTTTAGTAGTGATCGCAATCCATTTTAAACCATAGGTATTGGTCTAATTACCACTCATGAGCAAACGAAGACCGTTGAGCGACAAACCAAACCAGTTGAGCAATGTCTTGCCAAAAAAGGAAATCAAAAATAATATTTTAATTATAATTAAAAATAATCCAAAAATTTTAATCTTATACATCGGCTTAAATAACTCTTTATAAAAACCATTCACTAGCGATAGCACTGAATGATAAAACAAACTATTCCATTGATATCATTATAAAATATTATCTTAGATTTGTTAATATGTTAGACACGTTAAATTCAAATTCCAATTTACGAATAAATATTTTTGATAATTACATTCAGATAGTAACATACATCATATATAATGCAGAATACACACATACAAATTAAAATTAATGTTATTAAATATGCATTCTAATAATGCAAATTAACTGATTCAAAAAATGCTCTTGAGTTTTCGTAATAGATCGAAAAGAATGTAAAGAAAGGAAAGTTGAATTTATTTTTACAGTTCAAATAATTTTTCATTAATAATATTTTTTCATTAATTTCATAATTATAAAGATAGTTTTCAATTTACACGAGTTAATATTTTAATTTCCACGTTCAGATAATATAACTTTATGTATACATTACATACAAAATTGTATCCAACAATTTAATTTATGTAAACTCAGCAAAAGAACTGATTTGACTTTGAAAAAATAGTCTTTTGTAAAGAATCCAAAGCTAAGTATGAAAAAGAAAATCAAATTCTTCTCCTAACTGGACAATACAGACAACTTGACAGTGAGCTGCTCAGAAATCGAAGAGCTGAAATTGTCAGGTGTTCTTTTAGATGATATCTTTTCTTCTTATGTAATAACAAATATCAAAATCTTTCTTCAAATCTAGTTGAGAATTCTAAATATACCCAAAAAATTCAGTTTAGCATTTCGGTACTAATATAAAATAAGCTGATTATTTCTAATATAGTATATGTCATATATTCTGGTACATATCACAACTTTTTCTTGTGCAGAAAGATACAAGTCAAACGGCCTTGAACTGAATACAAGTAATGATAACTTATACAACGAGAATAGGTTCCCTCATATAGCTACATTCAAGGCATTGAGTCTCTTAATTGTATCGAAATGTATACTAAATATATTTCATTTTGAATTTCCAAATTTGAATGAAATGAGCTGCTGAAAATAATGATTCAAGTTCCAATTATACCCATTTTCATTACAGTTTGAGTAAATGGATTTAATATTTTTGGATATTGCTTAAACGGTAGTTGTTACTTAGGACACTTAGACAGTCAAGATCGCTCTGCCTACTGTTATGCGAATTTATGTCAGTCAGATGCGTCTTTCGTTTAATCAGAGCTCCACACAGGTGAAAGTACGATTTGCCTTGAACTCTGATTGGTAGCACAACCAGAGGATCCACTCCCTCATTTTTGACATTCATATTGATTGGGAGGAAATTTTCTCCAGAACATTACACCCATGGTAACTGCTCCAAGACTGACCACGCTTAAAAAGGTAGCTTGTGTAATCATTAAAATATGAAACCACTTGTGTGATCAGCAGTTGACATTAAGAATTTTTACCCGTGTAATTTCAAAAACTGCTTACAAAAAGTACTCTTGTTACTACAGTCTGTTTTCGATCTCGTAGATGAAAAGTCAAATTTTGATTTTCAATTTAGTATTTCATGATTTTTGGTCCACCTTTGAGGGTGGTTGATTAATAAAACTGGAAACGTTAATAGTTACGACTTTGAGAGTTTTTCATGTCTTTTCGTATACAATTCTAAATGCTAAGCACTTGACATCGTTGATAACATAACATTCTTGCATATGCCCCTCAATAAATTTCTTAAGCTACAATTTTTTGTTTCATAGTGTTAGTTGTAAAAGGCAGAAAGATTCAAAAAAATTCGGATGATTATTTTAAGAAACGAACAATTAAAGGGATTAAGCGATACAATCGGTTAACCAACTTCAATTACCCCAATCTTTCAAAGGAATATTTTTTAAATACAAATGTTTTTGAACAGTCTTTAGTCATGCTAGAAATTGTTTTGTATGAGTATCATTTCTCGTTGAAATACAGTAGACGTTCGTTTTTATGAACCTCTAATATACGATCATTCACCATTTTAAGAACTAGAAGATTGCCTTTATGGTACTGTGAATTCATTGGTAACGTTAATTCCCATTTACGAATTATCATTACCATTGTACATTATTTTGTAGTTGAGAAATTTGAATCCACGATTTCATTGCAGAATGGGGGATTTATGTTCTACTGGTGTCGAGATCCTGGATTTTTTAAGTAAAATGTCCGGAATTTTCCCGTTTAATACAACACTCGTCTTACTGCATGTGCAACAGTACATAATCAACAGCTTTGAATGCAACTATCGTGAAAGGTTTTTTCAAGGAGGGATCATGGTTTGGGATCATTTTTTGAAATCTGTATAGCTGTGTTGAAATCTGTGGAAATTTGGTAGTTTATCACAGCCAGGTGCAATGGTCCTGTAAAGAATATGTAACTGGAGACTCATGATAGGAAATGAATTATTAATTCGTAAATTTTGACAAAAAAAATTATAACTATTCGAAATTCCATTTCAGTACAATCTGAATATCGACTCAAATGTAATTATCGATATAATAATAAATAATAAAAAAATATCGATTGCTTAAATGAGTGTTTAATGTGGAAATTTGGTCGTTTATAACAACCTTGATTAAAGTAATCAAATTTACTTAAAGAAAGAAAACTTTTGAATTCCTTTCCAGATGATTGCAAGCATTGAATAAAAATATTCTTCAACCATATATTATTATTTCAAATTGGTGAAATTAAATCTAACCTAATGCTTACGTAAGTCTAATTATTGAAGAGATTTCGCTGAGTTGTAAGGGATCTGCTGAAATGGTTTGTAATTTCAAAGATTCTAGAAAACCTTTTTCAAAACTCTTATGTTCATTTTTAAATCTATAATAGTCTTAATCTTTACTTTTTACTATAAAAAATGTCTCTTAAATAAATTTATAATAAAAATTGTGGAAAATAAATTATAAAAATATTTAACAATTTAAAATTGTTTTAATTTTTTTTATATAATATCCATCTTTAAGAATTTCCCCCTGCTCAATCTTCAGAGACGAATGACATTTTGCATGTCTACTCTGATTGTAATTTACACACAAGGTGGCAACTTATGCACTGGGGCATTCTCTGGGAGTGTGCCATATTGCATCACAGGATGCTGGATCCCCGTATTTCAGAAGCATTAACCAAGCAAAACACCCTCAAGATTTGCCTGCTAGATTCAGAAGTATTATTTCACATGGAGGATATTGCAACCACGACTTATATTTTGTTTAACTCAATTACTATTAATGAGCATAATGAATTAAATCGAGAATCGAACTCATTACGGATATTAAGAATGACCCCCATTCCAACCAGCATACCACAGCCACTTTTAAAAAAAAAATCAAGTTACTTTTTTTCACCTAAATATTGAGAAATAAAAATATATTTATTAAAAAATTATGTCAAAAATTTAGAAATTTTAGACATTTTTTTATTACAAAAATGTGTAATCGAAATCAGCTAATTGAAAACTAATAATTAACAATAATTCATAGGAAATGTCCTTTATGAAAATAGTCAAAACAATTTTTTTAGATAAAAGTAGTTTCAATATGTTTGAATCATTGATTTATTGTTTGTAAGAATTTCGCATTTTAAATTTTTTTAAACTTAAATTAAAATTACATATATGTTGAAAAAAATCAACCTCAGTACACACATTTGCTTACTTTAAATAATCATTTTAACTAAAGCACTTTATCAGAGAGCATTCTGCTAAGTTTAAACTTTTTATAAACTTTGATGATAAACACCTATTCAGGTGCAGCTGAATAGGCCCTCTTAAGAGATAAAATCAATAATTCATTTGAAGAGTTCAAGGATATGTGCCTCTTAGTTAACAACTCCGCTTTCTCACACTTATTGACGTCACTGCTTACGCTTGGTGCAACGATTTCATGAATATTTCAATCACTAAGTTTCTTTTATGAAGTGTGGCAACGTTATCAATTCCAAAGAGCTCTTGCATACTACTTTACTTTAAGTATAACAAATTTAAGTGTATATGTTTCAAAACACAATTTTTCCTTTCTTTTTATTTAAATAGTATTTTTAAATAGTTCAACTTATATTGTGTATTATATACATAATTTATGCAGGCTTTTTTTCTCGTATAGTTCAATTCAAGACTGATATATTTCAAACACGATCATATGAACATAGCAGATAATCTGTTGTGTTGTTACTTATCACATTTGGATAAGCCAAGCTCGCTATGCCTTGGGGGTGCGAATTTAAGTCGGTAGGGAGCTTCTTGAGTAGAACCACGGAAGTAAAAGTACATCTTTGCTATTTTTTTAATTCTTCGATAGATGACATTACCAGAGGATCCACTCCTTCAATTTTGACATTGATCTGAAGGGGAAGGATATTTTTCCAGACCATTACACCCATGGTAACTGCTCACCGACCGACCACAGGATTTCGATTCCACAGATTTAATGAGCACGTATATTGCATGTACTGGGTGGGTCTTTGGTGGCATTGGAAATCGAACCCTGCCCTTCCGGAGGGAAGGCCGATACCCGAATCACGAGGCTACCACAGCCCTGCAGATAATCTGATAGATCTAAAACTCTTTGAATTGTTTTACTTTTACACATTGTACTTTCTGTCAAGGCTTCATAGACAAGATTATGTATTTACGAGAAGGAGCTGTAGAAACTTGCAAAATTATTAAGCACACATTTTGAAAGGCTTTATCCATCTTTTGAGCTAACTGTAACTGAAACGTAAACTGCAGATATAAACGAAACGTTTCAGTACTAATTATAGTACATTTCCAATATAATAAAGCAATAATAAAATTGTCAAGTTAATTACGTCACCCTTTATGTAGTTATTTAATGAAATTTTAAAATCAATTTTCATGAGAATTTTTATTTACATTAATTTATTATTAATATCTCATTCCTAATTTTAGGATTAAATTAAACTTAAAGTGAATAATCTTTCCTTTATTTTAAATATATTATTTTTATATCAAATTCGGCAGTTTTGTTTGTATATAATTGGTTATATATATTCATATCTCTCTTATGTCTTATTATATGAAATTATTTATTATATGAAATCATTAATATAAGTTTATCTTACAATAATTTAAATATTATTTTCAATTTATTTTATGATCTATTATATTATTTAGGATTATATTATTTATTTTTAGTATGCAGGATATTTATAAAAATGCAAAAAAAATGTGAATTTTCACACATACATAAACATTTTTTAATACATATAATAATTCTTATTATATATATTTAATATCTAAACTTGCATTAAATAATTCATACATAAGCAAAATAATTTAAAATGACATATTTAAATGAAGGCTCGTTAAGTAATTGGATTTATATTAATTAAATATATTGCTGAGCATTTAAAATTAATAATTAAATAATGAAATTTAATGACAAAAGATACCTAAATAGTTTCAATTTTGATAGGAATCGTTCATTACTTTGTGCACCGCAATAAAAAAAATTGGATACATATAAATATATATATATATATATATATATACACATTTATATGTATACACATATATATATATATATATACATACACGATGTTTTGTCTTTAAATTAAAAATATAATAATCAACATATATTATTTAAGTATCCTTGTTAATGATGTTTCTCAAATAAAAAAATGTAAAGATTTTTAGTAGTTTTTTTCAATGCATCATAATTTTAATTAAAAAACTCGTCCACTTGAAAAATCGGTATTATTACAAAGTTAATAGTTAGTTTTAACGTCTTTATAAACTAGAATTTGAATTAATTTTCTTACGTCGATTGATTAAAGATTTATACTACAAATATTTAACACTACCTTAATTCTACTTTATTGCATTCAGGAAACAGAGAGTGACATTTATATTAATCATCTAAGTCTCCTCAACTCGTTAGAATCAATGTTTTTTATTATAATAGGACGACGCTTCTTTATAATTTATATGCTATCTTTAAACATGAAAATTCCTTCCTGAGTTTTTAGTCATAATTATTGGAATCTACTGTTTTGTGGCTTATAGGTCATTTCCCATCTTCTTTAATGAATTTATACGCTTGATATATTGCTCACTAAAATAAAGTCTCATGATAGATTAGTTACGAACAAAATGAATAAAATGTACAATGCTTTAATTTCTCTTTAGCTTCAAAGTTATTAAATTGATTGGGACTTTTTCATCCGTTTTCTTATGAATTTGTGACCATAGACGCATTAGGAAAGGTGAAAACGCGTTCGCTAAAGGAGAAAAAAATTCTTACTTTTCCAAAAAACGAAATGGAAGCTATTAAAAAAAAGCTAAGTTTCATAGTGTGAATATAGAAATTTCGTTCTATATATAAAAAAATCACGCAGCAAATATTTTTTAATCTACTGCCAGTTGCAACGCAGATGGCAATTTTATGAAGAGGCAACTAATCACATTCTTCTTGTTTGAAACTGAATATTACATCACTTAAACTAATTTCATCGTGATATGAGCATCTTCATAGAGAATTCAAAATAGCTTTAAATATACTTTAAAAATTAATTAATTGCAAACGCTGCATTTAAAACTTCGAAGAAACTGTTAGTTTTATTTTAAGTTAGATGTTAACATCCTGGTACAGATTGCAATTCCTCCGTAAATAAATCTCAAACCAACTCCGAACGAACAACACTTCGTTGGCTTCAACTATTAAGTTTTTCATATAGCATATTTTTACCATTCTCAATCAACAATTAAGTGCTAAGAAAAATACTAACAATTGACGATTCATGGCATCAAGTATTTCCTACATGGGAAAATACATCTGAGATATTGCACACATACGATATACAATATCATAAATATAGTTATTCTTAACATGCACATGACTGTATTTCCATTCATAACTGTCTACTTCAAATTTTCTGATTCTAACAAAAAATTTGAACTAGTTGAAAACACATAAAAATTCCATCACACAGTCAATTACAAAAACTTTCTTCATTTGCATCTTCATTTCAACGTATAAAAACAATAAGATTATTTTAAAATAAATTTTATATAAAAACATTTTCAATAACTATGCATAAATTTTTCAGAATATTTTCTTTTGAAATATCCACAGTAAAAACTACAGCAGTTATTGAGATAAAGATTGTAGTTTTTTAAATTTTTTTAACAGAGTAATTATTTACTTTCTAATAGTTAAGTCTAAAGTTCTAATAGTTAAATCTTAAAGATATTTTGATTTATTTAAGCCAAAAATATCCTCGCGTAGGATGTAATATTTCAAGGCAACACAATATGTTTCCAATCGTTGAAGGAAATAAAACTGAACAAGGCCTAAAAAAATGGAGAACCAAGAATAAAAATCTCTGAGAAAGTAAAATTTTATTATTTTACAAGAGTCCAAATTACTTTTGCTTCATTATGGATTAAATCCAAAATATGTTTTTCATTTAAATACTTAAAAAACATTCTTTTTAAAATTTTTAATTTAAATATTCTAATTACTGTTCCTAAAAGAAAATTATTTTTTCCATTAATCTTTTGAAAAAGGACAAACCATTATATTTATTTATGAATATAAAATGCTTTTCAATCTGTGGATTCCTTAATTTTTTTAGATACTATTCCGATTTATTTACTATTTATGCACACAAAAAACTATACAAGCCTGAACAAAGAATAAAACTTTTACTTCATAACTTATGAAAACTTGGAAAAATTAATTTAAATTTTTTTCCATAAGACGTAATTCCTGTCTTCGATTGCACCTGAAAGATGGGGAATATTGCGAAATTTTAGTCGTCTACAGGAGAAAAAAAAAGGAAAAGAAAGCTTGAAAAAACATTGCTGAACTTAAGAACCTAAGATCATGGTAAGATTCTTAAGAACGGATGAGAAGAAGACCACTTCAATCGAATGCATAATACCATCATGAAATAAACACAGAAAATCTCGAGTCTCGGACATGTGCAGAGTCTCAAGAGGTTTTATCTTTCTGACTAAACGCAATGCTCATATTTCATTCTTTTTCAGCCCCCCCGGAAAGAATTCCTCAGGAGTTTTCTTCTTTTTTTTTTAACCTCAGCACTTTGCGAAAAATATTTTTCACCACGAAAATGTGTATTGTTTCTTGTGCATGCTCCAAGGCCTAAGTGCCTAGTTTTAGAAGAAAAAAAAGCTAGCGACAAACTGAAGTGAAGTGCTTATATTTAATATTACTTCTGAGAGTGCCTTGGTATGTAATGTAAGAATAATTTAATATCGGTTATGAGTGGATTTCATTTGGCTGTGTGTCTATTTATTATGTCAGATATATTTAATTTGGGAAACAGTTTCCGAGATAATCTGCGAATAAACATGGCTTCAATGGAAATTGATTTCTCACAGGACTAGAATTCAAGTGAAAGGAAAATGCAATTTGATTTAAGACATCAAAAGAATTAAAGCTTTTAAAGAATGAGAAATAAAATCCTAAATACATAATGGAATACAAATAAAACGAAAACTGAAGAAAAATTACAATACTTAAAATAGCAAGCTAAAGTACTATTTCAAGTTATAATAAAATAATGGACATTTTGATAGCCGAAAAATAGTTTACTGACTTAAATTTGCTATTTTTTTGTTAAAATTTTGATGATAGTTATAAATTATTTTAAATATGTTATATCATCGACTCTGTACTTTATTATAATTATTTTTATATATATTTTTAGGTATTTTATAACTTAATTCATAACTCAAGTAACAGTGAAAGATACGGAAACTAATAAAAATTTAAAACAATTTTTTGATCATATATTTAATACTATTTTGGATTTTCGTCTACCTGAAAATTCTCGTATTCATATATAATTAACTTAAATCAAATCCTTGATTACAAATTCCGTATTGCAAATTTTACGGTTAAATATAACAATATCGGAGGAGAATTGTGGAACAGAAATGAAAGTAAGAATATGTTCCAAAGCATTTAAAAGATTCTAACTAATTTCACCATAGTTCTGGCACAGTAACGAGTGTGTACTTACAAAATTGCAAACTGAAGGCATAAATAGGATTAATTTTGCTGCCAAAATTGAAGAATGAGATGTTTTAGTATTCACTGAAAAGTGGGATTGTTCAATATTGAAAAAAATAGAACTTATAACTATTACTTACTATTACTATTACTTATTATTACCATTACTTACAATTACTTACTGTATTTCTTGGTGGAAGCCAAATATATTTATTTAATTACAGCAGACTATAATAAAATCCTTCGCCAAAAGCTACGACATGCAGATCTTAAAAGAATAAAATATTTTCAAGCAATGAATTCTATTTTTGCTGGAAATTTCGTTAGCGACAATATGAATCTAAATCATCTTAACTCAAAATATATTTGTGAACCACAAATAGATCGATATTATTTAGTTTTTGGAGTTTAAAAATATTTTTGATGGTATTTTATTTAAAAATAATCTGAATTTTAATTATACATTAGCTTTTCCTGAAGTCTATTTTACTAATAAGCTTTATTCCATCAGCATTTTGATAAATTCGATAGTATGGCTCTTTTAAATGAAAAAGGACGCATTTCACTTTCTTGATAAGATACTTAACATTTAATATATTATATGTTAAGCATCTAAAAAAAATAAACCTTAATTCTGTTACAGATAATAGATAAACAAGCATATCTCTGAATCATATTAAAAAAACGCAGCAATCATAGTTAAAAAGTGTACAATAAAATCATCAAACACGTTATTTGATTCTATTAAGTGAAATTGATTGTATCTATATCATATATTAAAATTAGATAAAATCACTGCAACAATTTTATAGTATAAAATAATTACATGAGTAAACATATAATTTATTTAGACAATTGTGAGGTCACAGTGGCCTTGTTTAATTAGGGCGTTTGCTTTTGTTATCGAAAGGTAATGAGTTTGAGTCCCGATCCAACAGAATATCCATCATGTTTACAAATGGCGGCTAGAGCATGTAAAATATTTCGGGATCGTAATGTCTTCCATGTGAAATGATACCCCTGGGGTTGGCAGATCATGCCTGAAAGTCTTCTGATTGGTACCTCTTCTAAATTACGAAAATCTACTCATTTTTTAAGCAACAATAGCACACTATCTAGATCACCTTAAGTATTCCCTTCCCCCTTGTGTTTCTGAAAGACGAAATATCCTTGTAGTAACCAGTCATACGTAATTTAGATCATTGCATTAATTTTTTCATGCATTTCTGCAATAATTTATTACTGAAATTATATTAAAAAATGAAAAAAATTCACATTGCACATAACAAATATGAATATGTATATAAACAGCTGAAGAATGCAGAAATCAATTTTACGTATTGCCAAAATGGTAACGCAAAATTTCATAAATAAAAACGAAGAATCTGTGACAACATTTCTATATTTATACTGTTGAAATTTATAACGAAAATCCCCAAAATGTGCAACAGCAGAGTAAATTGATTGCATTATAAAAATGATATTTTCAGACAATTTCGAAACTGTGTGTAAAACAACAGAAGTCTGACGTGTACTACATATGGATGAAGTTTTCTGTCTCATTGCAGAAACAGTTGCTTCGGAGTTGATAGAAAAAATTCTAACTGAAGATAATCCATTTAGTAAAGTACCTGGAAATCACTGAACGTTTCCCAAACGCAGCTCTTTTATGTTGTTAAAATGAACATTGAGAAAAATATACAGTTTGCAGGAAAAAAAGCGGTTGAAGCCTTGCTTGAAAAGAATTGAATGACAATAACTGGTATGTTGTGATCCCTTTTACAGCTCTGCGATAATGTAAATAATGAATAACAATGTAAAGTTTATACGAGTGTTACTCTGAAATTTTTGAGATACGCGCAGTCGAAAATTTACAACACAAAAATAATGGTTTAATTTTAAAATACAAAGTATTTTAACACAGGAGAAGATTTTTTACTGAATTGCTTCAACTTGTTTAGCGTAGAATAAATATTAAACAGAAAAGAAAATGGAGTTGACGTGAGAACATTTTCGCGCTATGATTTTCTACGATTTTAAAGCAGGATAAAATCAAGAAGAATGCATTCAACGGTTGCAATTAGCATTTGGTGAAGAATCTCCAGCTCGTACTACTGTATTCAGATGATTTAGAGAATTTAGAAGAGGTCGCAAATTTCTTCAGGATGAAGAACACATAGGAAGACCTCCGTCGGCAGTAATCCCGGAAAATGTGTCTGACATATGAAAAATGTTAATGGATGATAATCACTGTACCTATCAAATGATACAGAAGGAACTTAACATTGGATCCGCAGCCATATATAAAATCATTCACGGAGAATTACATATGAAAAAATAGTTTGCCATTGGGTTCCCCATAATCTAACTGAGCACCAAAAAGAGGAGCGTGTCAGAAACAGTAAAGAAACTCTTAAGTTGCTAAATGATGGTGGCCACCGCATCATTTCTAAAATTGTAACAGGTGATGAAACGTATATACCGTTTTTTGACGTTCCAACACATCAAAAAAGCAAAGTATGGGTCTTTGAGAATGTTCCCACGCCGACAATGTTGAAAAAACAACGTGCACTAAAAAAAAGTGATGTATGCCGTTTTCTTCAGAAGTACGGGATTGGTTAAAGCTATCAAGTTGGAAGGACAGAAGACAGTAACAGCAAACTGTATTCACCTGATCAGCCGTATTCACCTGATGTGCGACTTTTGGTTATTCTGTAATCTAAAACAGAACTTACGTGGACGTCGTTTTCATTCAGAAGAAGAGATTGATGTGGCTATATATGCATTTTTTTCATCTATTCCAAGAAATGAATGGCTTGAGGCATTTAATCTGGGGAAAATTCGTCTACAAAAGTGCATTGATGCACACCTAAAATTTTGTAAGTATAACTTTAAAAGCCTAGTTGTATCTCAAACATTTCAGAGTGACCCTCGTATTTATACCGTAATGCAATATATTTCCGATTTTATATGTGATGACATATTAGTTACTTTTATTAATCTTATATTGTTGACATACCTGTTTTTATAAAGAAATGAATGAATGATAATAGTGTTTAAGTGTTCCCTAGATTGTATTTATTTCCTGTAGCCAATAAATAGTTTTGATGAATGAAAAACAGTTCATTTCCTCTACCAAACTGAAGAATTCATATTAACCATAAAGAACTGTTTAAGATATATTTTAATTGTTTTTGTAATTTTAAGAAATAATTTGCGAATAAAATCATATTTTCTTCCCAATCTTAAAAAGCAGTTTCGTAAATAAATAAACATGATGTTTCAGTCACATTCTTTCGAAAATGATTGCGAAATTCAAAGCACTGCCACTTTTTCAAATAATTAGTCTTAATTTCTACAGTTTTAAAATCTTTTCAAATCTGAATCATTGCTGTGTTGTGTTTACCAAGAAATATCGTATGATTTGTGAAGCAAGAGCAAACAGTAGGATACTTTTTCTTCCTGTAGCAGCAAGGAAGTATTTGCTGCTTGATATGAAACTTTTCCAATATTTTTATAAATTTTTATAAAGTGTTTCTTTCTTATCAGTAAACTAGGCAAACCAAGCAAATAATAAAGTTGGGAAAACGATTCGGTTGCAGTTAAAGAAAAATGCTTTCATTTTTACGACAAGAAATATTCTTGGTTGATTAGATTATTGAAAGATTCCAACATCGTAAAATAGAATATTTTATCTTGATTTGTAACCCTAAAGTACAGAATTTCTAGCTTTTTCTTTAGTTTTATTTTTCCTGTTACTTTTTTTTATTTTTGTTTTATTTAAAAGACAACAAAGCGAAATTCGTAGCAAAATTTATTTGAAAATAAATTGGTATAAGAAACTTTACTTATTTTGTGAGCAAGTGCTTCTGTAAAGAAAATTTCAAAACCATATTTTAAAGGGACTTGCAGATTTTTCAAAGTATTAAACCTTTCGTATTTTAAAAAAATTATAAAAAGAATATTCAACATATGAAAAAAAGTATTCAAAAGTTGTACAATATGAAATATGTATTTCTTCAGGAAACTACATTGCCGAATATGCAATTGCAATATTTTAAATTAAAAATTTAATCAAAAATAGTTTTTTTCAAAATAAAGTTCCTTTAAAATCATTTTATTTAATATAACATATTCGGATATATATATGATAAGTATATTTACTATATATCTATATATTATAAATATATCTATATATTAAATATATCTTTATATATCTATATATTAAGTACTTATCATTTTTATAAATCTCTTTCGAATTACTAAAGTACATTCCAGAACTGGCACCAGTTTCTCATCAACGTTCTTTTCAAAAACTGCTAACGGAAATGAAGATAGACAATGATTAGTTAACAAGCTTAGACTTTTATAAATAAATTGATAGCTCTTTAACAGAAATACTTATCTGAATCAGTAGAAGTCAACTTGATTCTCATAAAAATAGAGGACTAATAAATTCAAAGATATATTGTGTTAAAGATAAGAAATTCTCTTTAAATGCATTATATTTTTAGAATATATTTTTAATTTAACCACTTTAATCCAGATATTTAATTACATTTTTGCATTCTATAGATAAAATCAATTTTGGATATATATATAGGGCTTTTGGTTAGAGAATAAATTTCATTCAAACTTCTTATAAGAGGAATTAAAAAAGAATAACAAAGTAAGAGCAAGATTGAAAATAACTTTTGAAATTTTATTCCCAGACAATGATCACACAAAAAAGTAATCTATTTTGTATTCTGAATTTATTATAAAGACAAAAGAGAGATCTGTCAAGCTTAAAAATTATTAAAACAATTTTAAGTTTTATGAAGTTCTTTATATTTGATTAATATATTTTTGGGGTACAACCTTAAGAACTCAATCTAATTATTTACGAAAATTTTTATAATAAGTATTATAAATACTTAAATTTATATTTATTTTTTTAAAAAAAAAAACAATTTTTTTTCTCGAAGGGCACTAGCAAAATACTATGTTGTAGACTCAGAAAAATAAATTTTCATAGCTATATTTATTACATTTTAGGCTGTTAATTTAAATGCATAAATGTATGTATGCATATACTGTATTATGTTATAAAAAATAATTAATAAATACCTGTGTAGTGATTTGTGTCAACATTTTGTAAAAAAAGTAAGAATATTATTTATTATGGAACAAAGAATTATAAAAATGAAAAATCCATTTAGTTTCATAACCGTCATTGAAAAAAACATTTTTTCTACAGAATATATTACGTATTTCAGCAAACAATGTATGTATATTAAATTGTTAGCATATTATATTTTTTTTGAGAGAAGTGGGATAAATATTAATCAAATACGCCGGCAATTTCAAAAGATTATTTTGTTCATTAAATATTTCGAATCATTTATGTCATATTTGAAAATAGAAATATAAAAAGATTATAATCTCATTTAAATAAAATTTTTCATATTTAAAAAGAATGCAAAATCTGTATTTAAAAGGAAAATAAAAGTAAAAAAGTAAGAATATTTTTAAAATGTTTAATAGCTATCAAAAATTATCGAAAATTTTTTAATGAAATTTAAATATGATAGCATTTGACTTAAATTAAAGTACAGTTTTTCTCATGATAATTTTTGCAAATACAGTACAATGAATACATTTAGGAATATTTTATATCCAATTGCTAATGTTTCAATCTAAATTTACATAGAAATCCTAATACTATAAATAAACATGGCATTGAAACAGTGTATCACCACCATTTAGTGGAACAATTTGAAAATTAAATAGTAATTAAAACTTATAATTTCCAATATGTAGACACCGCATTCAAAAATAAATTATATTGAAAAAGCTTTCCTTTATACTAAAAAAATTGGTTTTTGATTTGTGTATTATATAATGGTTTCTCCTAAATTATATATTGAGCATAATCATATGAGGTATTAAAGTAAACAAAGTGCACTCTCTATAACAGTTTCTACAATTATATAATATTTTTTATACTTTAATAAGTAACCTTAAGTAATTGATCAAAACATAAATCCCAAGAATATAATAAGATTTTATTTATTTATTAAAACATCAAAACGTAAAATTTTAGAAAAAATATAATTTTGAAAAAATAATATTATGTGAATTGAAGTGATTTCATAAAGTTAAAAATAGCTTTAGAGCCCATTAGAAAAATGTGTTAACCAATCTACCCATATGAGACAATATGTTGCATAGCAAGGATTATTTGAAATTATTCAATAAATGCAGGAATAAAAACCGAATTAAGAAACTGTGAAATCAATAATAATAATAAATTAGAAAATTCGAGATTTAAAATAAAATTTTTGCAGTTATAGAGAGAAATCAATCTTCTAAAATTCTTATTTGATAAGCAGTGTAATTAAATGACCATCAACAATTGCATACCCATTTTTATAACATTTCACTTGATGTTGATGTATTTTGAAACTCATAAGTTAATTTGGGAGTGTCTTCTTTTTTAGTATATTCAATTTATTTTGCACACAAACACATATATCTACACATTATCGAAATAATTTTTAATAGAAGTTCCACGTAAAAAAATAAATAAAGTTTTTTTCTTCAAAATGTGATTTTTTTTAAGAAAGAAAAGCATTGAAATTAATTTTTTTTAAATGTAAACTATGTTATTAAGCATTTCGTTCCTTTTTGTAATTTCTTTATTTAATTATAATAAAATATTTTCATAAAATATTTTTTTTCTTGGATATTAATGATAATCATAAATACATTTTATCTGAAATGTAAAAAAAATTAGTATAATACTATTTAAAATTAGTATAAAACCATTTTTTTACTTGTTAGCTTTTGATTTGAACATAAAAAAGTATTTTTAATTCCTGTAAGAATTTTCATCAGTGAGAAAGTATACAATAATGAATATTAAAAAGATTCAATTATTTAAATTCCGGAAATATTTTTAAGAATAAAATAAAAAAATGCGTTTTCATAAAAAGAAATAAATTAAAGTTTGTATTTTAAAATACGTTTAAGAGCAAATTTTTTTTAGAAAAAAATGTTTTATTTTATGTTACAATTTAAGAATAAAAGTGACAAAAGCATTTTTAAAAAATTGAAGAAACATGCTTCAGAAGATTTTTTATAATACATGAAGTTAGATTATTATTTTTAATTTATCATATTTCTTGAAAACATTTTGCTTTCATCATATTTTCGGTCAGTAAAACTTTCTTGCTGTTAAAAATTTCCAGATTTTAACCATAATATTTATCAATATTTTTCAGTCAAAATTTAATGTAGTTCATTTTTGTTAGAATGAATTTTTTTTTTTAAACTTTGCGTTCGAATTTGAATTTTTACTATAAATATTGTTAACTTATGTTAATCATTTGTTATTTATTTATATGTCATATACAATTATTTTTCCATAAATCTATAGGTTATAATGCGATAACTGATTTATGTAAATACATGATAACAGCCTTAGTTCAATTTTTCACCTTATTTGTTTTTTTTTTTCCACGTGTATTTTCTATGTATAAGAAGTTATTAAATTGTTTCACGTATACAAATTATATATTTTCTATTTTATGATGATTGATTAATATTTTGAAATTGTGCTAAATATCATAATACAGTAATATCATTACATTGTTTACAAAAAAAAATTTATTAATAATAATTTCTGCAAAATTCCCTATTTACAACTTGCAAAAATTAAATTTTAAATTTAACTACAAGATTTATTTATATTAAAGTATTAATGAAAAGTTAACAAGAATATTAAGCTTATATTTTTTCACGCAAGTAGATTATAAAATCTCTATAATGAAATCTTTATTTAGCCACCAAACAATACTAACTAAAATTGATTTTCTTCTCCGTTACTAGTTACTTCGTCTGGCATTTGGTTGGCTTCTAAACATTTCTCCATATTTCTTCAGTAAAGTAGATTAGTTATTTAAATAAATTACAAACATATAGATTAAATTTAAACACAGTTTTATTTTTTATGAATAATACTTAAAAGTATTAAAATAATTACTGTATTATTCAATTATAACTACCTTGTTGAAAAACATTTTCACTATTAAAGTATAGAAGTCCTTAATAGTATGAAAGAAAAACAGTTATTTGACGATACTTACAGAAGAGGATATTAAATTTATTTTAAATATTCTCAATTGGCTGAGATAAAATATTTGGTAAAAAATACTAAAAACGTTGGTAAAAAATTCGAAGAAATTTAGAGCTTAATGAAAATAAAGCCATCTCTTTAATTTGTGCTTATAACAAACCATACAGTAAAAGCATTTTGCAGCAGATTAAGTGGGTTATGAAGACATTTTTTATGCTAATGAAGTTTATTGCGAGAAATCTCTGCTTAGAAATATATATACTTGACAGGATAAACTTACAGTAAATTTATTTTTCACTACAGTCAAAAATTGATGGGTGAACAAAGTAAAAAGAAAATTGTTAATTCCAATTATATAGGTTTCTTCTTAAAATTCTAATTGTTTAGTTCTATTGATGAAAAAAAAATATGTTACTTGTTACAAAGGGCGATAACTTTTCTTTCATTTGAAAACTGTTTCTGAATTAGTTCCAAACAATGATTTTTCCTTTCGTAAACAGCAATTTTCGTAAAGAACCCTCCAAATTCTAGATCTCTTTTATTCCAGATCGTGTTAATCTTTCTCAAAATGTCTCGGAGCAAATAACATAAAAACAGGAACAACTAAAATATAATATTCCGCTTATTATATCACAATCAAAGGAAAATTTCCCGTATATTTCTTCGTGTTTGATTAACCATTTTGAGACTTAATCTCTAATACAAATTGAAGTCGTAAATTTAGGAATCACCGAAACGTTAATTATTTTAATATTTTATTAGTGTGCTTAGAAGAAACTGTTGAAACTATTCCAAACACATTATTAAAACTTTTGCTGAATTTTAGCAACTAAAATTTTTTTCCGTGTTTCAGCTTTGTATTCGCAACGTAAAAAGAGTAACGTTTTGGATAATATTATTTAGTGTAGCTACTATGATTCAGTTTAAAATTACCAATTCCCATATAGCATTCTAGCTTCAAAATATATCAAATATCAATTTGTTAGAATTCAGAATATACAATTCCAAAATGTACTGATCAAATGAGGAATATAAATTATGACATGAGAAACATTTTTCCAAGTAAAATATTTTTATTTCTCTGGCCATTAACGTAGTAAAAACAAAGTCATTTTTTTCATAGATTTAAAATTAAAATTCGTCAAAAAAAGACATATATTTTTACAGCCAAAATTTTTGGCACATCATTTTTACTTTTAAAGAATTTGCACATATACCTTTATAAAAAATAGTCTTCATTACTGTTTAAACATTGCATTCCTTACTGTCTCTGGATGCTATTAAAATAATGACAAGCGGGAGGAAAGTTTCCTTGTGGAAGAACAGAAAACAGTCCGTCGGTGCCAAATCTCGCTAACAATTGTGAAGGATATCTTTCCAAGAATTTACTTAACAAGAATTGAGTTGAGAAAATAATGTTTACAGTTTGTTATTTTAAATCCGTGATAACATATAGGTTGACTAGATAAAAATACATGATTAAACGACTAATTGTTTTCTGCCTCAGCAGATAATATTTCTGGTATTATGAGTTGTCATGGTTATAAATCCTGTTATTTATTGTTTGGCAAAGAGATATAATTGCTTACAAAAGTCCACCAAACTATTCTGGTGCTTTCAAATGTATTACGTTAATCTATTTTGCTTTATTTGGGAATTATTTTGCTTTATTTAGGGTGATAATGCTAAAACACTTTGGCATTATTTGTTTGTAACAATATTTGTAGAGGATAGTATTTTTAAAGCAAAACTATTATGCTATGGACAATAATATTCATTAAAAAAGCATTGTAAGGTAGAATGTGTTAAAATAAATAATATTACTAAAGGCTATATAATTTTCTAAGTAAAAAGCAGAAAAGATTGTTTTACACGAAAATTAAATTGTTTTGATACTTAAATAAAGAAAACTAATTACTTAATTCATTCGAGCTACGTAAATCATAGTATAAAACTAATGTGATATTATACCTGAAAAAAGTGCTTTTGTTATTTTAATTTTTATCCCTTGCATTTATTCATCAAATTATCGTGTTAAGTAAAGTCAACAGCAAAAATATCTTAATTGTAAGATATTTTTACTTATTATATGTATACAGCCATTAGGACAAAGCTAATTTAGCAGCATAAGAAGCCGTCACCATGGTAAATTAAATGATCGAAGGGAAAAACAACAAGAAGGATAAAAGATTGAAAATAACAGGTTTCTTTTATCATAACATAAAGAATTAATTTAATTTTCGCTAAACAGAGGATTTTTTCAGTATTCTTCAGATTAAATTATTTAAGGAAAAAGAGTAAATTTTGATTAATCTCTATGGTTTCTACGATAAGGCGATTGCAACATATTTAGAATTATTTAATAATATATAACTATGTATTTTTAAGAATAATAAAGCTTTTAAACGTATTCTTTTGTATAATTAAATAAAGAAAAACAAAAAGAAAGGCTAAAATTCATTAATATACCATTACATTCATTAATAATTATATTAAACTCAATTAACATAAGGTAATAATTATTTGCAAGAAGCAAATTTCTTGAATTGCAAAATGTTTCAATTCCTTTTTTCAAATTATTTGCAATTAAATACAAAGATCACGATTACATCGTGTACAAAAGCATGTGAATGATATAGCTATAATTTCTGTCATTTGAAAATGACTAATTGGTTATTTATAATTACCAAGAAATATATTTATTTGTAATGATTATTATCTTCATATTTCATTGATTTATATTCATTCTTCAAGATGTTGAAGGATATGTATTCAGAAAATATTTTGCGAATTAAAACTAATAAATTTAATTAAAACACGCCATATATTGAGATCGATACACGTTTGCGGAATTTGGATCTATCAGTCAAATCCTTGGCCTTGCCAATACTAGTGAAGTGGGTAAAACATGTTTACTAATAGGATAATGAGGAAATTGGCAAAGCTCATATGACTAAATATGCTAATTTATTGAAGGTTTTAGAATATATATATTTTAGGATCTCTCTCATTGTATATATATATATTTGTATATACACACATTACAAATTTGTATATCATCATCATATACAAATTTGTAATGTATATACAAATATATAGATATAATCAACAAAACAACAATTCTTTCTTACCAATATATCACAAAACTTGATCATAAAACTTTAATTCCAAGGGGCAAAAGATCTTAAATTTAATTGAAATAATTAACCATAAAAATTAATTAACACTATTTCTAATATGTAACCTTATATTTCATAGTGTAATATTATAATTCATATGAATATTTTTAGTTCAATTATCCTAGAATTCTATCTATTAATATCCCATTTGGGTTAATGGTTCAATTAATAAAATTTATTAATTATTAATGGTTATGAACACAATTGTGTTGAATTCAAATAGCTCAAATTCAAGATTCAGTTCTTAAATATTTCAAAATCAAGTGAATAGATGAAATGTCTTGTTTAAAATATAAAATTTTAAAATGTTATGCTAAATATATAAAGCTTTTATTTAAAATTTTCTATAGAAATTTGTAAGAGAAATATAAAAAAGGGACATATACAATTTACAAACTTATTGCGAATAATTTATCGAAATCAGACAAATGAAACTTAAAAGTTATTTCAATAAATAAATATTTCTGTTCTCTTTTAAAAAAGAAAAATTAACATTTTATATCAAAATATTTTTATCAACGAGAAATTTCTAGCCACATGACTGAAAAGGCTTCCGAAAAATGGAATCAAGTCTTTCTATAAATTATCATTAGATTTACAAGAAAAGTTAGATTAATGTCATTCACGTATAGTATTTCAAGGTACATTGATTATTTTATATTATATTAATAAGTCATAATTATAATTTAAAAACAGAGTCTTAAGGCAACGAATGCAAGACACTGATACATACCAAATAACATTTATTTTAAGAAAAAATGAAATAGATTTTAATTGTCCATTTGTACCCTGGTTAGCAGACGTCTGTACGTTGTTTCTTACTGAAGGGGGTTTATATAGAGGATGCTACAGGGTTGTTAAATGAATAAGAAAGTACTTAGGAATTGAATGGTTCCTGTGTTTTAGGATTTCAGTATAGGGGTAAAATAAGGAAACTTTCATAAATTTAGAGTTGTATTAAATAGATTACATTATCAAAGAACTCTTATTTTGTTAGTTTACTTATCTAAAACTTAATATTATATACATGACATTTTACTTAAAGTCGTTGAAAAATTAACTTATGCCTATCGGAAAAAAATGATAGTTCGCTTTGTAATGTGTAAATTAGTTAACTATATTCATAAAAATATATGAATATATTTCATTTATTCTATTTTATATAAGAGTTGAAACTAAGGTTCTTAAAAATATATAGGTTCTTAATAAATTACAAAGCATAAAATCTGAATTTTAATTTTTGGAACATATTTTTCCAGTTTTTGAGACTAAAACCTGATATATTAGATAATTTCAAGATAAGTTTCAGATATTTTTATGACTAACACATTTAAAAACACGTATTTTAATTATTAATATTAATTACATGAGAAAATTTCCATTTAATTATTAATGCACAATGCCTAGAACTAATTACAAAATATACAATGTGAAATTCGAAAAATTTTTGGTGCTTAACTTCAATATATTTCTGAACTTTCTGCTGAGTATAGTTGAAATATAAGAGGGCGAAAAATTGTTCTAATTCCTCAGATCCAGTTCTTAAAGTTGATCGCTGAATTCTTGTAACATTTAGAATACATACTTATTCCACCGATTATAGCTAAGACTTCATTGAAATTCAGCTGAATCATGGGTAAAATATTCTCAAAAGCTCTCGAATGTCTCAAGTGCTTCCTGTCTTTATGCACTTTCTTAATTGTAGTTGTTCAGAACAATATCGAATGAAACAAAAAGGCTCAGTTTCTGATAGAGCTTTACCTTCTCCTGAAAGCAACTTTCCTGGATTTTTTTTCCATCGAATGTACTGTATATGTAAGACTTTAAAAAAAATTAGATTTTATTTTTAGTGAACTATTATTGCATGTTAATGAAGAATTTTGGTTTTAAAAAATTTTAATTGTAAATTTATACTTTATATATTTACTAACCACAATTCATTTATTAATCATAATTTATATGTTATGTCCCTAAGACTTATATTTGCGAAATTACTAGAAAATTAAACATTAATTAATATTAAGAAAAGAACATCAATTATTATTCTAACAAAAATCATTCATGCCTACACATTACTTTGCATTTTGCAATATTTTCCCTCTATTTAGTCTTGCTATAGTCTCGTTGTCTAGTGGTCAGCGTGCCTGACTACGGATAGGAAGGTCCTGGGTTCAAATCCCGGTTCAGGCATGGATGTACTTTCTCTCTCTCTCTCTCTCTCTCTTTACCCTGTCTTTGTCCTTTCCTCGAGTGTGTGAATGAAGTATGAATGATGCCTACTCTATAAACGGGTCCCTATGGCATGTGTGAGGGTGCGATGGTGGCCCACCGCCTGTGGTGCACCCGGGGCAACGCCTCGGCGGCTAAGAGGTCGCTGTTTCTGGCCGGTTCCTTGGGTATCAGGGAACAATAGATTAATAGACTCTATTGCAGTTGCAACTGTTTACAATCTGCCATTGGAAAAAAAAAAGTTATAGTTTAGTTTTTGAAATCTTAACAATTGATAATTATTCCATGTCAATTTTATTTATTTTATTTATATAGTAATCGATAAATATTAATTTTAGTTTTCAAGTTTTATTAATTTAAATTATCCTTTCAATTGTAAATTTTATTGAATAATATATATATATATTGTGTGAGTTATACCACCCCTGTTGTGGAATTCCAAAATGAACATTACCAATTAGTTTTATCAATTTTTTTATTGTTCCTGTAATAATAACAATTATTTTTTAAAAATCTACTTCTTCAATAGTGCTTCTAAATAACTTTTTGACCAAGACAAGGTGGTAACTAACTACGCAATACTTAACACACTCTGTGTGTATTATATATATTTATAATACACACTCTGTGTGTATTATATATATTTATAATATTTGGGTTCATATTTTAATTAAAATGACAATACACACATCTGATATTAACAATAGTTTTGTTTTTGAAATCCTCTCATACAAAAAGTAGTATATTTTTGTTAATTCCATTTTAATCTTAAGTAAATATTTTTGTAGTTAAAAATTACTCGATTCTTAATATTTACAACTTATGATTGAAACATATTTATTCAAGGTAATTTCGGGTTTTTTTCTATCATAATAAGAATTTTTTAACATTTCATATAAATTGGTAATTTTTTTGAGAAATGTATTCATGAAAATCTTTTTTTTATAATTCGGCATATATTATTTTACTTTTAATAAAAGTTAGCTTATGTTTCATCAATAACTCTACTGTAAATATTTGCATTTTCCTGAATTAATGTAATTCTATTTATTTATACTCTTTTGTCTTGGTTAGTGCTTTGCAAACTAGTAGCTCATCTTATCACATTATAATATTAAACTGATTTACACATAAATAAACACAAAAATTGATTGTTAAAATTGGATAATTAAAATTAATCAAGGTAAAAGTTAAAATGTAAAAACATTTTATTGAAAATATGTTGAACATTATACATCTATACTTAATTTATAATGTTCGTGTTTATTCGATAGACTCTTAGCTTGCTAAATAATTTGATAATTAATAGAACAAGTTTTTAAATATTTTAATTGAACTCTATTTCCAATATCAGTTAGTATACTTGCTTATGAATGTTGAAACTTCTGAAAATACAGTATTTTTTTAATTTGATCATGATGTATTTAAAAGCTTTTATTTTTCCAAGACTTATTGTTTGCAAATAACTTATTTCAAATTAAGTAAATTATAATAAACTATAAGAATGAGTCAGAAAATGGTCACAGTGAATTTTTAGTGTTATCTAAAAATGCTTGAAATATTTAAATGTTAGATACGTTTTAATTTAAAAAATAATGATTATAGAACTAATGCATGTTTAAAAATTTTACAAAAAAAATCTTCAAACCCGATACACCATTGAGATATTTCCAGGTCTTATTTTCTTCATTATCATATACTATCTAATCGATTATTAAGTATTTCATTCTCTATACTGTCGATAAGTAAATAACAGATTCTAGTAAATTTCAAATGGTTCAATTTTATTTTTGATATTTCTAAGCATAAATGAACATCCACTATTGTGATGCGGTGAGAAATAGCTTAAAACGTTTTGAATAATTTTGAAAATCCCTTAGCATACTAATTAAGAAAAATATCATTTAATTAAGAAATTTTTATACAAAATCTATTATGCAAATAACTGCTCAGCTGCTGTTTTAGAAAAAGTTAATAAAAAACTTTATAAAAGCTATAATATTTAATCTACAAATTGATTTTTGATAAGAATACATTAAATGTTTCTAGCAAGTTAAAAATAAATTACTTATAATTCATAGCTTCAGAGCCTAACTAATATAGGGGCATATTGGGGAGTTTTCCTGGACCTTGATACGATTTGTGGTTCCCAACATCAGAGGGCCCACAAATCGAATCGAAATTTTATGTTGCCAGTCGAATAGAATCATTTGCCCAATAGAATAGAAATTTTATTTTTTAAAGCAGAGGATGTCCCCAAAAAACGTTTTTGTCCCAGACCTCGATTAGATGATGTCATACCCTTCATAACTTTTTAAAATATTTATGTAAATCATTTATATTTTTCTCATGAGAACGGAAGATATTTTTACCAAATAATCATGATATCAAAAAATGCCTCAGTGTAAAATATAGGAATGAATAAAATACTCTATCGAATTCTATATATTTTTAAATTTACAGCATAAAATTTAAAACTAAAATTTAATTCCTCTCATATAATTAGCTATGTTTTATATGAAATTCGAAATTTTAATTAGGTAAAAAAACACAGTTACATTGTTCATAGAAATTATTTTCCATTTTCAAAGAATTTTACTCATGAACTGGATCATTTTTTATAATTTAGAAATCTTCCTTTCCTTTGTCATAAAATGTTGTACAGTATTTTAAATATTATTAATTATTCTCAGTTGTACTTTTAAATTAAACTTATAAACTATTCTAAATATGTTAGAACATTTTTCATCTTGAATAGTTTAATCCTTTTATAAAAAATAACTTATTACATTTACTTCTATAATGTAAAGAGAAATAAATTTTATTATGTTTCTTAAAATTTTTTAATATTAATTATATCAATTTTCGTAACAATATACAATACATTTGGAACGCACAATGTAGAGTAATGTGATCATTACATGAAATGAAATTATATACATATTGTGAATAACTATATATTTTTATCAATTAATATAATCCCCGGGACACTAAAAAATGAGAGAAAAATTAACGTACATTAATTATTTTAATTAATTTCAAAGTTTACAATTTATGGATATTTTTATAATTATTTTTATCTTTTGCCATGACAGTTTATAATTTATATTCACAAAGGCATTTTTAGAAATTTTGTGATATATGTTTTTTAATTTTAATTTTTTAAACTATAACTGAATATACACTTTACAGCTTTTAAATTTTTATTTTACAAATTATATTTAAAAATTTAAATATAGTTAAAAAATTTTAAAAAGTTCAAAAATTATAACATTTGTATCCTTAGTGTACAAAAGATTTGTAAGCAATAACTTTTTTTAAAACAAAAATATCGCAAAAAATCTAAAAATATATCTTATTATTTAAATTTTTTATTTAAAAAAATAATGAATATTTATTTAAAATTTCTATGATCTTAAAAACCTTAAAATTATTAATAACCCAAATTAAACTTTACAAATTACTATGATGTCCTCATTATAATTTGAAATTAGTTTTAATAATTTTTACAAAAAACACAGTATCTTTCTCTAAAATCAGTAAATTTCAAAAAATAAAATTGTATGTGATATTTTCGATTTAAGAAGAACATTTTTAAAAAAATCGAAAGTTTCCATTCTTTAAAAATATATTATTTGTTATATAATGTTGTTATGTTACAGAAAACGCAAACGAAAACAAATACTATCCTTTTCCTTGTTACATTTTCCAAAAATAAACACCACAACGTATTTATTTGCTAAAGCAATGGGAAAATGTAATTTTGAAATCTCATCTAATTCAAGATTGAAGGATTTAAAAACCTTTGTGAAGAAAATATAAAAAGCGATCGCTTAGACAACCTGCTTGGATCAATTTTACAAAACAACTCGCTTTGTGCCTAGTTCATAATATTAAAAATATATTTCCCGTTGTGTACCATCCCACGCACAAAGACATCAATTTTATTCTTGCTCTCACATGCAGACATTCTATTTTTAGTGACACGGGAGTCAAAGAAAAGAATTTGAAGGTGTATTTCGAATGGAAATAAATCAACTGTAAATGGAACACTGAACACACTTTCCATTACATTGACGGCCATTTTAATAAAATTTTAACTATTAAACAAATCAAAAGCTATGTTGTGTTACACAAAATTTTAACCCGCATTCATCTATTAAATTAAAAAAGGTATTCAACATTTATTGAATGTGAATAATAAAACTAAATAATGTTTAACTACTTTATGCAATTAGTAGTAAATTATATTTAATTATATTATTGTAATTATTAGTGGATTCCAATATTTATAAATAAAATATTTTTAGAAATTTCAATGAATTTAATCTAAAGTACTAATCATTTTATCAAGTAATACTATATTAATTGATATTAATAAATAAAAATTTATAATTAGTAGGATAAATCATTAGTACTAATTATTATCATAATTATTTGTTTCATGGACTTGAATTTTAATCGCAAATAAATTTTTTTTTAAATAAATACAATCTGAAGTAATTATTAAGTCCTAAAACGCGCGAGAATTATATTTAAAATAAGTAAATTTTATGAATCAAGTATTTTTATACGAAGTACAACATTAAATATATATAAATCAAAATTATCTTTCAGTATAAATTTAGGAAATTACTAAGCAAAATCGTAAGAGCCATAGATTATTTAGTCTGAATGTTGATAAAAGAAATTATAGAGATAAATTAAGTATTTTTAAAATCGAATTCTTTATTTTAAAATTACTAATAGAACAAAATTTTTATAAAAATTAGTTTTACAATATATCATTTTGATGAATTTAATATAGCATTAAAATGCCAAATAACATATTTGTAATTTTAATAAACTAACGTAAAGTATTATCCTCATTTCTAGTTTTTAAAATAATAATTTTTATCCCTTAATAAAGCAATACTTTATTAAGGGATAAATATTATTATTAATAATTTTATAAGAAATACTTAGAAAATTTTGATTAACTTATCGTTATAATTTTAAAGAGCAAATTTTCACGTGACTTTATGAGATATGTATGATAACTAACATTTATGTTTAAGATGCATTTTATATAAATAAATAAAATTTAAGTTCGAAAAATAATTAACGTAGAAAATATAGATATTTTAAAATAATTTATCTAAATAATTATAATTTTATTAAAATTTAAAACTGTTAAATATATTCTTTATTCCATTAAATCGATATAATTGTATGCATTTATTTCAATGAATTATAAATTTATGATGCATAATTAATTTTTAGCTTAATTTGTTTTTTAAAAAATCTTAAATTATCATTTTGAATGGAGCAATAATCATAAATATAACACTATCGCTTGTATAAATGAAAATCCTATACCGCATTCCACAATATTTGTCCGATATTATCGATTTAATTTTGAAAGTATCAGAACAGATGATGAAGCTAAGAAACTGACACTCTCTTCTAATTCAATTATCCTGATTAGAAACTTTTTGTTTGCCCGAAAAGAAGAGGGTATTATTACATAAACATGTACATATTAGATGACAAGAGAACTATTCAAATGATGGTATTTGATATACAAACTAATATTAAATTAAAGTATAACAAAGTAATATATTTTAATCGATAGATTTTTCTATTGAAATAGGTTAAATGCAAATTATACATAATTAATATTAATAATTTTAGTTGATATTGAACTCATCATTTTTGTAATCTTATACGGAATTTATGATACACAGATTAATTCAGCTTGTTTGTAAATAAATTTTTATTACATTTGTAATAAAGATTTAAAATTATCATTTAAGTACATTATTTCTAAATTATGCATTTAGAATTGTATGGAAAATAGCTTTATGGTAGAGCCCATGAGGATTTTTAGCCAATTCTTACATTCAATCTCATACGACATTAAATAAATTAAATGTCAATTGATACCATTTTTAATAATCCATTTGGTAAATTAATAAAAACTTAAAAAATAATAAAAAATTAAATTTTATTAATTCATTTGGTAAATTGATAAAAATTATATCGAATGAATTGAAAATTAATTTGATAAATTCAAATTATATACAGAAATAATTAATTTTTACATAAACAATTTTTCACACCAGATAATTGGAGACTTGAAAACTTTATTGAAGATATTGTTGAAAATAGATTTTTCTAATTTAGATTCTAATTTAGACATCAAAAGTGCCTTATTTTGAGAAATATTAACAGCATCTTTTAAAATTATAGAAAGACAAAGTCAATAACATAATGTAATATAGTTTAAAAATGCTAAGCCCTATGACTGATATAAATAATAAGTATATATGTGCTCAAAATTTTAATGTTTTACATGTTACGATATATTTTAATTTTAAATATAATTACAATAAAATTACTAATTACTTATTACAAAATTTTGTGTATTAAAGTAGAGTTGAAAGTATGAATTGCTGGATTGTTTATCATAAATTATTTATATAATTATTTCTAATTTATTTTCATGTTCATTATTCGTGTAATGTATGATATTATTATATTAAAACGACCCTTTATTTCTCGCATAATATAGAAAATCATTATTTCGTATATTCTAATGAAATAAATATTATACATGAAATTATACATGTCATCTCATATGTTATTCACATCAATATCTAAATTTGACACTAAAAAATACCCATTTAGATAAATTAAATTTAATAAAATTATTATTTAATAAAAGCACTTTGTATATGAAATTAAGTATTATTATTCTACTTAAAAATACCTAAATGAGTATCATTACTGTGGCATAAAAATTAATTAAAATTATGACATTTATGTCATCAATAGAAAAAATATCGGTTACATTATTAGTTGCCTTATACATCCATTGATATTTGTATTTATTGGAAATATTCTTATTTTCCTGAATTCATCCAATATTAAGAAAAATAATCACAATATGAACTGGTACCTTTATTCAATTCCTACTATTAGTTCACTCTCTCTCTATATATATATCTTGTTAAACTTTTCAATTGTTAATAAAATTCTTTTTATCTATCCACACAAGTTCATATACATTTTTTTAAACTTGTAATGTATGACACTTGAATGTCAATGCAATTTTTTTCAAACATTAATTCATTAATTAATTTTAAATAATTAATTTTAGTTTTATATGAGGGAAAAGAAAATATTTCTTTTTGTTGACATAAGTATAGAAATTGAATCTAAATATTTTATCAAAAAAGTTTTCTTTTTGGTGATCTAAGTAGGAAATGACTTTAAAACTTTTTTTATATTACTTGTTTTTGGATTGTACTCATTTTTAATTTAAATTTTGTTATTAAATTATTTAAAATACATTTATCTGATAAAAAATATTTTATTTACAATCAGTAATATAAAAAGTGTTTATGTTAATAAAATGCTTAAAAAATTTGGGAATAAATGTTATGAATTTGTTATTATATTAAGTGGTTAAGATATAAACTAATATATTAAGAGGTTAGGAAGTATGTTATTATTCTTAATAATTCATTTTATCCAATACTGTAAGAAATCTATTCTTAATAAATATTGATATTTTTATTGTAAACTTATTTCTGTTTTCAAGGTAACTTACATATTAACTTCAACTGATGGCATGAAATATATCTATGTGAGAAATTTAGTTCTGATGTAGTATAAGTATAGAAAACACTTAATGATAAAGAAATGTTGAAGGAAATTTAGGAGAGGATCGTGGATATAAATAATGTGATAAAATAAATCATGGTGTTATTTCATTAAAAAAGGTGCAAAAATCATGAGTACTCACACGACCATGTGATACAGTATGGCTCTCCAACCCCTCGGCCTCTCCAAAAAGTTGTTCACCTGAAACCGAAGTTTCCTGTAGCGCGGGTCCCTGTGACGTTGGCGAGGTTGCATTGGTTTTCCCCTCAAGCTGAGTCTGGGGTGCACTAAGCGGTTGCCCCCTCTTCGACACAAGCCCCTTTTCAAGGAGAAGGGAGGATTATTCTCCTGGGGTACATTTCCAGAAACGATGGCCGGAGAAATTGTGGCTGCTGTGTTGGCCGTCTTGCCATTCAGACCAGAATTTTGCTGTTCAATGAAAGTCAGAGGTGTTGCGTTGATTATGGACGCACTTAACTGCTGATGGTGTGTTTCCTCTTTCTGGATCTGATGGCTCTTAGATCGCCACATGAGAATGCATCAAAACATCCATATGAGTTTCTTGGAATACGAGTTAACACTAGTTTTTTCAGAGCTTGCACTTGTATACACAGAAAGCGAAACAGTATGAGATCCTGTGTGTTCTTACCAATGGCATGAATGCAGCCAATCCTTCTACATAACAATTTAAAATCTGAATTGGGAAATTTAAATTATTCCACAGTCTTAATCGAATTTGGCTGCGTCAAAATGTAGTCATAGTCGAACATTTGGTTATATGAACCGTATTATGATCTGTATATGTAAGAAAATTACCGCAATAGTTTTGGCAGCATAATCAATAAAAAAAAAATTATAATCTTGTTAATTTGTTTCAGAATTGTTATACCACAGAAATGTAAAATTTAAAGAATGCTAAATTTTAATCAAATTTGCAAATGTGATTTTATTGTACATTTATCTGATATACATATATACATTACTTTATCACTAATTATTACTAATCAATTGCTCCCTAACTGCATTAATTATAAAAACTTATAAACATTAGCTTGCGTTTAAATTTATATTTTTTATCCTTTGGTATTAAGCTGCATTTTAAAATACATGTTAAAATTTTTAACTTGAATCTGCTTTGCTAGTGAAATTTCTAAAGAAATTTGCTGTGCAAAATTTTTTCCCGCGCTAAATTCGAAATTACTTTCATTTTCTTCTTGTGAAAATAGAAGAAATCTAGAGATTTTGTAAATATTATAATATGCTACTTATAATATTTCAGAAAATCACGGAAGCTGTTAATTTAATCCGACTAATGTGTTTTGCTAGTTGATTTGATAAGGCATCCAAAATCATGTGCAAGTATTGTGTGAAATTCAAAAATACCCTGAAACTTGTGGAAATTTACATGAAAATAATAATTTGGTCCGTCATAACCAGCAAAAAGCTCTTTCTGCAGAATAACATATGTGATATGAGATACGGCGCAATGTAAAATTGATCTAGCTAATTTAACAAGTGCTGTAAAAAATATAGATTAATATTAACCTATCTTAACAAATTATAATTAAACCAGTTGAGTTTTTACTGGAATTTATTTTAATCTATAGATATTAAATATCTTAATTACTGATATTAACACTTTGCTAAGTTTATAATATTGTTTGAATCCTGAATATAAATAATATAAATTTCATACTATATATTTTAGACTACGATTTATATAACGATGTGACTTGCTTCGAAATATTTTTCAATCTCAGCTATGTAGTTTAGATTAAATTAATTTTTGGGCTTCAGAAACTGTAAGCTCTTTCTAAATAAGTTCTCTTTTTTGTACATCAGCATAATATTACTATCATAAAATTGTTATGTTTGTATTTCTATCATATTAACAGCTCATAATTTTGAATGTTATTAAATATCTCTCTTTCTTCACCATTCTTAAATTTTACTTCCTTTTAAAATTTGAAAATATAATCAACGCAACAGTACTTCTAAAATCACATTTGTTAACTATTCTCAAGCGTTAAACGCAAACGATATTCTACTTTACACCAAAGAGTTTCTTCAGTTGCCAATAACTTTTAAATAATAATTTAGTTCAGTTCTTTAATTTAAAAAAAAAATCGTGCAAAACTTCATAAAAATATAACCACAAAAATTACTTGCTTCATATTATTCTATACATCCTCTTGGAAAAATTAGAAAAGCAATAGAATTCTGCTCACAGGATCCGAAATCGAATAATATGACAGTAGAATTCATTATTCTTCAAAATATTCTAAGCTATATCCAAATTTTTTTCCGAAGCAAGCGAACAAAAAATGATGAACTAAAAATAGCTCCACAACTGAATTAATTTATAGAGAATACACACACGGACTGCTTAAAACACTGATACTATTCTACTTCGCGCTAGCGACAATGACTGGCTGTCTTTCATCCACCGCTTCTTGTTCGTAAGCGTCCAGCAGATGGCATAACTGCCACTCTGCCATCTGGCGGTGGAAGTTCAAGCTGTTGCTTTCGTGTGAGAAATGATGTTGGTAGGAAAGAAGTAGTTTTTGCGGTCTGATGCTAAAGGAAGTGAGAGGATGCTTTGGTTAAAAAGGATAAAAATGAAAAACGAACTGAGAACACCGCTAATATTTGGATGCGCGTTAAATTATCGCTGGAAACGAATGAAATATATTGATGTTGAATTGTAAATGCTTTTAAAATAAGATATACAGCTTGTTTCCAAGCTATTATTTCTTAGCATGTAAATTTTTCAACAGCGTCATTATGAAAAATATGTTCAGCTCGTTTTCTTACTAGTAACACGAAATATATTTAGTCATTCTAAGAAGAATTAAAGTAATTACTCTCTTATTATGTAAAGACAAACGTTTTCTAAACAAAGTTCTTTCATTTAGAAAAATTGGTATGTTGTAATATATTTATATACTTAAATAATTCAGTTTTATATTATTTTCCCTCTTTTCCGAAACAGCTAAATTGAACTACATAAGCTATTCTGGAATTAACGAATGGAGAATGTCAGAAAGAATGAAATTAACATCACTCAAAATTACTTTAGAAACCTGGTGCAGATACATCTCATAGGATAAGAAATAAAATAAAAAAGGCACAATATTACTACTCAGAAAACACTGATAAGAATCGTAAAATTCAAACAAAAAACAATCAAGTAACAATAAAAAAAGTAAGTTGTTTTAACTATTGCAGGAATTGTTAAAACGATCAACTTTTAAAATTAACGCACCCTCTTTAATTTTAAAAGCTCGAATTGATTGCTAAATAATTTCAAACTTATTTCATGTATTGTTCAAATTACCACAGTCTTGTGAAAAGTTGAATTTTTCAACTCACCATTACCTACAGTAAAAAAAACTACAGAATTTAAAGAGATATATATTCCTAAACACCACTCTACTCACTCACATAAAATATAATTTCCCGCAGAGGCATTTTATGGTTTTGTCGAAGTACTTTATTTTCGTTCTTATTTGCACGGGAATTACTAATAAAAAGCAATTTATCAGAAATTTAAGCATAATTTTTCAGTATATCGTCTCGCGTTAGGCTGACACTTAACCAGGACATATATTTTGAACACCAGGCCCTTCGATCAGGAAGACAGGTATGAGCACTGTAGGCCTTGGCCCACTTAGGCTGTAGACTTAAAACCTGTGGTCGGTCTAAAGCAAAATACATGATTATAGAAATCCTATTTATTTATAAAAAAATAGCTTTTTTCTTAAAAAAAATAGATTTAAATTATGGAGGAAAACTATTTTAGTAAATATCTTTAAATAAGGCAAACACATAAGAATTTTCAAATAAATTTTGAGAATTAATGAAAATACTCTTATGAAATATTAATATATTTATTTAGTAAAATTTGAAAAAAGGTGAAAAATATTTTCCTGAAACATTTTTCAGATTAAGTTTTTTAAAGGGTTTAAATAGAAATTGTCTGTTACATTATAAGGAATATCTAAAATTCTATGTAGTTATAATTATTAATTTCTGTTTAAACATGAAACATTAAAACTAAAAAATTTTCTTAATAATTTTCATTCGATACAATGATCTAGAAAAGATAAAAAACAAGTCTTATAAGCTTAATAATTAGAAATTATTGAAGATAAACGTATTAAAAATAATGTGAAGTATATTAATTACCTTGCAGAATTGCTTAAACTCCTTTTCTGATGACAATATTTTTCAAAAAAGAAAAGATATATAATTTTGTATGTCTGGAATAAATAGGAATAATATTTGTAAGCATTTTAAAAGTGCTTACATAATCATATATATATCAAAATATTTCAAATGAAAATATCAGATATTTGGATAGAAAACTATTCAAGTTGCTTCTAATATTACAATAGACTTTTCAGTATTTCTGATTGGATTATGGTATTACATTTGTGTTGCTTTTATGTGAACTTAATCATACGCAATTAATTTTTTTTATTTTTTTCTTTCTCTCTATTGTTACTGCATGTATGATCCAAGGCTTAATAAAATATCTTCATACTAAAAAAATGTGGTTCTTTTATTTATTCTATTAAAGAAAAAATTCTATTAGTAATAAATAAAGCAAAAATTATTTTCAATTTACACATATATAACTAATGTCTATTTTTAGTTTAACAGCGACTATTATTGTACTTTAATAATGAAACATTTTTCATATCTTTTGAATTATGTTGCTTATTTATTAAACTTCACAGTTTGATATTGAGAAAAAAAATTTTTCCAGCAGAATATTTATAGCTAATGTAGATAATCAGTTTCGGTTTTGATTTAATTTTGAGCACCCCAACTCCTTGTTCATTCACTTTCTCCTACGTCGACGATTGACTAACTAAAATATTATTTAAAAATTGTTCCAAGTAAAAATTATATTGCGGCGTCAAATAATGTCAATTAATTTAATCAATCCTATAATGCATTGAAATATTATTCATTTTTAATACCAATAAGTATCAAATTACCAAAGTATATCACAGTATTTTTAAATCAAAATATTTTAAAATACATTAATAATTACTTGATTTGATATATACATATGTTATAACTTCTTTGCACATAATTTATCGTCAGTATTGATGGTTTCAGAAAATTCAATACTGTTACTTACTTTGATTCTGAAAATGAATATACCGAAAAAACGGTAAAGTAAACAAAAAATTCTGGCCAAATATATGAAATTTGAGAAAATTAAATATGGTAATTCTAAATCATACCCTAATTAGAGTTTCTTAGTAGAAAATTCCAAAATCAGCCAAAAAAGAAATCAAATATTTTTATTTCAAACAAAAACACAATAAAAAATGGTTTTAAAAATTATTTTTTTTTCGAGAAAGGATTTAAAATTCCCTCCCGGTGATATTATTAGCAAACGAAGAGAAAGAATTAATGAAGAAAAATAAGGATTTTGGCTTTCTTCCTGTAGTTTGGGGATGAGGAGTGAGGAATATATTTTTCAGTATGAAAAGACGGCTGAAGAAAGAAAACTAATGGAGCATGTGTTGCTCTACTCTGCTTTTTATTTTTTCACTTCATTAATTTTTATTTTTTTAGCTATACGTTGAAAAGTTTCTGAGCATTTAATGCTCAGTGCTATATGAAACTTCTAAAAATTAACTTCTTTATTAAATAATGTTTATTGATTTTAAGCAGGAATATATTTTTCAGAATATAATTCTTAATTTTCAACAGATGCATTTAAATTTGCGTAAAAAAATACCATGATTTCTGTGGATAATCGATTCATATGATAATTAATTAGTTATATATGATATTATTACAAATCAGCTGTTAATCATAAATCACGTTTTAACTTCTTTATTAAGCCTTAGGCTAATGATATTTATTTAATATAAAAATGCGTATGCAGTTGCAATAAATATAGTTTTAATACTTGTTGTATTGTGTTGTTAAGCAATTATCTGTCTGTGTATGTATTGCACGATTACTAATTGAAAAAGAAATAAATTATAAATAATCCAAATAACTAATAAATAAAATTATGGTGATAAAAAAACGTTGTCAATTTCATAATAATGTAAATATTTATAACAAAAAGTTTCATACCAGTCTAAAGCAAATCAAAATTTCGATATGAAAAATATATTCTATTTAAATATATTTAGACGTTAGAAAAAGAGTATTGTGAAATTTCATTCAAAAATGTATTGGTATCAATTTTGTCAGTAGACAAACACTTCAATACCAATATATGATTTCTTGCTAAAGGCACTTCTTTCAAAAAGTTTCAACCTACTTGCAGTTGTTGCAAACGACTTGAACTCGTTTTATTATTGACCACAATCTTTATATATTCTTTATAACTTGAAATTTTTTTTCCCTGATTCAAGGGTAAAAATTTATTTTATAGCAAAAGGCTCTCTGCTTATGAATATATACAATCTTATCTGTATGAATATTAATATATTACCAACGTTTATTCAAATATTAATTTTAAAGGAATTTGTCGACAAGAAAAGTCTTTATCAAAAACTGTCTAATGAATATGTTTTCGATTCATTTTTGAATTTTATACACGATTTAAATCTTGATGTAAAGATGGAAGATTGAAAATGCGAACATATTCAAGCATTTCCTTTGAGGTTTAAATTATATTTGATTAATAAAACAATTCCAAATTTTCTCAAACGTGAAATCAAAATTTTAATTTTTTCAGAATATTTTAACTCTGATGCAGAAGTAATGATAATAAAATTTGATAAAAATTGCATTACATTTATTACATGTATCAACTAAAAACAAAACTAAGACCATTGTTTCCATATATACAATTAAAATTCATTCGAAAAATAAAAATGGGACTTATAAATCATGCCGTACTTTTTATAACCAGTTATTTATTTATGTTTTTGTGTATGGAATTTTTAATCTGTTATCTATAATTAATCTATATTAATTACAATTCGATTAAAGAAAATTTGTAAATAGTCATGTGATGGAATATCAAAATGGAGATCTAACTACGTGACAATGTTGTCCAGGATGATAAAGCTGCATTAATAATCAGTTATAGAAAGATACAATATAAAGTTTATTCTTGAAAGGAAAACCGATGTTTTTTCTCCTTATTTGAAGACTTTAACCAGTGCAGTTATGTTTGTGTGAATATTTTATGATCACATTTAGCTTGATGCATCTGAATAAATTGGTGATTATCTTCTTAACCATTTAATAAAGTAAAATGCTTTGAAAAAACCAAATTTATATGTGATGAAAAGTAATAGTTTTTTTAGTATTATAACTTTAAATTTAGTTTAGTAAAAGTTTAATTTAATTTTGAAAAAAAATAGAGTTTCGTAAAATATTAATAGATTTTATGTAAACTGTATTTCTTGAAATACCACTTTTTTTTAATTTATATATACTACGTAAAACGGAGTTCATTATGAAAAAAAAACTTTCTCAGAGATTATTTTTTCCTCAGTGCATTTGTAATTTTTTAATAATCAAGTAATTTCTAAAAATATGATTTTTAAAAGCTCTTTTGAAATTATATAGAAGTAAATGTTAATCATAATTATTGAAAACAAAGCTTTATGTAGCTTTTGGCATAAAATAGTTATAAAAAGGAAAATACGATAGTGAAAAGGAAATTACTAATAAGGATGAAATGCAGATAATTAATATATGTTAGTAGATATCATGTAAGATATTATGAAATTGTTTTCTAAAATTGATATATAATAATTACTTACTTTTATTAAATAAAAAAACTGTCGATCGAAGATATTTTGAGTAAAATTCGCCGTGTGTCAGACTTGAATAAGTAGCTTGTTATATAGGATAAGATATAATGGAAGAATAATTCTGTATTTTATGGATCTACACGTAAATATGGCACGGAAATCAGGTATGGTAGCCATGTGTATATTTAAGCTTATATGTGCTTATTTCTAAACTAATATAGTACTATAGCTTTCGAATATTAAACATCAACTTCAAGGTTCACAATAATCATCTACAGATTTCTATAAAATAATTACTAATTAAACTGAGGAAATATAAATATCAATAATTGGCTGAGATAATTAACAATGGAATTCATTTCAAGTTTTGTGCGTTGTCCATCTCAATTATAAATCAATAATTCGCTGATGTAATTAATATATAATATACTTAAATTGTCAAGACGGTAAAATTAAATTACTTAAATCTTTGATTTATCATCTTGCTGCTGTAAGATATAAACTAAAATAGCTATTTCCATATTATTCTATCATCATTTTAAATTTATTTCATACAATGCTTTCCAAAACTGGCAAGGATGTTTAAATTTTAGAAACTTTCATAAAGTAATTTCCGTTACAAAAATATATACGTGTTTTTATTTTCGCTATTTAATATGCTTCAAATTTTTTTATTAATATTTTCTTGAATTATTCATTGTTTATTTAAGTTCTCAGCTTTCTGTGAATGAGTTACTTTATCAGGAATTACAAATATTTCACAAAATAGAAAATCGCGCTAAGAATTAAAAAAAAAAAAAAAAAAAAAAAACCATTGCAAGAACATGAAATACGAATCAAATTTTGTTTTCTGCCATGAAAGTTACGTTCAATTTATATTTAGAATATTTCATAATTCTTAAAATATTCGAAGTATCATGTTGAAGAAAACTTAATGTTCACTGAAATGTTTCTTATTAGATATTCATCATCAGCAAAAAGAAAAATAATGAGCCCCGTGTTTTTTTCCCTTATTTTAATTTGGTTGTTGAACAACTTCCAAGTTTAAATAACGGAGTTTTTTCAACACTTTTCTGAAAGAAAATATACACATCTTTGAAAACATTCAGTCATATCTTCATCATAAACAGTTAGTTATTTTGTATTATCCTTATCAGTCAATACAATAATTACTTCAAATTACTTTGCATAAAGACGTCCGAATCTGCTCTAAATATTTTAAGATAGAACTTATCGTATTGAGAACCCACAATTAGTGACAACAGTTATTAAAATGTTTCATAATTATTGCGCAAAATGAAAAATATCATTAAAAAAATTTATAATTAGAATTAATATAAATTTGCTTAAATAACGAATTATTTCTGTGGAACTAACGTTATCTTTATAATAAAATAAACTGAAAAGTAAATTTATTCTCATAAAATTTAATTTTAAAATCAGAATATCTTCAGAAAATAGTGATCAAGTAAGTACATAAAATAGCATTTGATGAAAACTTCTTTTTATTATAAATTAGGGGAATATAACAGTTTTGTTGTTTCTCGTTTAAGCAATTTTGCACTTGATTTCATGAATATGTACTTATCTTATGTTTACTTAGCTTGAATTTTACGAGAGGAAAATATATATTTAGATTTCTAGTATACCACTGAAGTTTCAATTTAAACATAAAGAGTTCTGCAGTTTAACAACAACCGAACAAAATAATTTAAACTTCTTAAACAGTATTTTGTATCGCGATATTGAAGTTTTATCTTACAGATAACCTAAAACACAAATCGAATGAGGCTTATAATGTTTGAAAATTCTTTTTTCAGTAACAAAGCTGTTAAATAATGAGCATCATATTTGCAATGAAGCTGTGATGTATTAAGATAATCGAAACGCATTAGCAAAAAACTGCAACACAAAAGAAAATGCCACCAAATAATAATGGGTTTTTTGTATTGTAATTTTTCTTTTGATTTTCTCTTTCTCCTTAGTTGAAAATATGTAAAATAATGATCAAGACTGTATTTGCCAAATGATCAACGACTTGGTTTAGACTCTCACCATTACCATCACACATTCGGCCTTAAATTATACAATTGCTTAAAAATACTGTATAAATTTAAATGAGTTCTGTAGTTAATGTCTTTAAAATGATCAATTTTAAATAAGCTTCTATTGATTATTATAAGGAGGTTTTTGTGATTCGTTTTGAAAGATTAATTGTAATTATAAAATTAGATTAATTCGAAAATAAAAGAAAAATATAATAACTCTTGATTATCGTGAGTGAACTTTTGTAAATTGCCTGTTAGTCTTCGAGTGGTTCGACGTTTAAATCACGAAAATCGAATTTAAACCCTTAGTAAAAAGTATGTTGTTCAGTACCAAAAGTAGAAACGATCTAACTGATTTTATGTTGGAATAAATAGAGAACACAGTTTGAAAATGCTAAATTATTTTATTAAGTAACAAATTTGTTCTAAGGCATATTCGTTATAATTTTCCTCTTTTTTCACAGTGTTTTAAATTATAAGAAATTGCTTCTTTATACAATTCGCGACTGGTTCAGAATTTAATACACTTTCTTAGACATTTTAATAATTTTTTGTCAAAAAATGCTAAAAAACATTTATTAGATTAGAAAGGAAAGTGACAGACATTTTTGCGTTTCTTATACTTAATTGCATTAAAAGTTCTGGAATTTAAATTCACTTTACTACGCTAGATTGCCTACACTAACAAGAGTAATATTTTACAGTGTGTGTGTGTGCGTGTGTGTGTGTGTGTGTGCGTGTGTGTGTGTGTGCGTGTGTGTGTGTGTGTGTGTGTGTGTGTGTGTGTGTGTGTGCGTGTGTGTGTGTTTTTTTTTTCCTCTCCGGATAAAAAAGTGATTCATTTTCATTTAATTATTCAATGATATGAAAATAGCTATTTGTTTGTTATTTTTATTTGGCAGTGTTATTATTTTCATTATTTTAATATATTTTTAGATTTCCTCTGTTTTATTTTTAAGGATTTGTAAAAAGAGTCGGATGAAATTTAAGTACCTATCATATTTAGTTAAATGATTGATAAAATCGGATATTTTTGCTATAGGGAATATTAAAATTATTATAAAAATAGAGAAGGGATTTTCATCTTCATATTTGATATGTTTTAAAAATTTTAATTTACGCTAATTTAAGTTTTAATGTATTAACCATATTATATAATTATTATTTTATTTGCCACCAAACTTGTCTAGCGGTCAGCGTGCCTGACTGGGATAGGTCTTAGTTTCGAATACCGGTTCGGGCATGGATGTATATGTACTCTCTCTTTCTCTCTCAGCCTATCCTATCTTCGTCCTTTCCTTGAATGAATGGGTTGTGAATAGTTGCCTGCCCTATAAGCGAGTATCTATGGCATGTGTGTACTGAGGAAGTCGGACTCCACACCAAAATAGGGTTCAGTTGGAAAAGTGAAGCAGCGTGCCCCATAATGCCAGCCTAGCTAGCACAAGACAACAACAGCATTATTATATTTCAGTGCATCTTTAGTTCTGTACCTGTTATATAATGAATTAAAGAAGGTACAAAGGAATCCTATTCTAGTTTTTATAAGGCTTTAAAAATTTTTAATTACAAAATTTATTTTAAGTATTTTTATACATAATATTTAATAACTACGCATGCACTGATCCATTAAATTTGTGATAAATTTTTTAGATATAAATTGGTGAGCATCATATATATTAGTATCACTACTTGATAAACTAATATGCATAAGGATTTAGTATCATATATATTATCACAAGCAAGCTCTTACATGTATCTTATTTTTATGACAAATTTTGTGAACAAGAGCAATATGTTTTAACTTTCAGTAATTATGATTAAGTTTTATTAAGCGTCTTCTAATTAATAATTCTTGAGATTTAATTTAAATTTCTTTAGTTATTGGTCTTTAATATTGAATATAAGAATCTTAAATAAAGTAACTTTCTTTATGGAGAAATTTTTAACAGTGAGAAGTTATTGCCATTCGAGAAATACGAATATTTAGCGAAAGCTTAAAAGCATATTTTTCAAATAAAATTAACTAATTATTTAATTTAAGAACGGAGAAATATCAAGAAAGTTCATTAATTAAGAATAATCAAGTAATTTCCTGCATTATTTGATTTTTTTAAATTAATCACTAAAATTATAACCTTTACAATTCATTAAATAAAGATGTATTCATATTTCTGTAAATAAAGTGATATTTTGAAGTCAATAAAACACCTCGATTTGTTCATTATTGAAAATAATGAAGGAGCAATGTTAAGAATAAACAGTTATGTTTCTCTTTTTTGGTATGTAAACAAAATATGAAAACATTACTCATAAGCTAATTATAAAATATGAAATATGCATAGAATTTTCCTCCAAGAATATAACAATTATAATAAGTATTTAAATAATTTTAGCTTACGTTTTTTACAATTTTATGATACTTTTCAATTAATATAAATCAGATATGTTCCAGAAAATTCTTTTCACTGAATTAAATAATATTCAAATTTGTTTTTCATTTTATTTATTTTAATCAATTATTTTTTTCTTCATAAATGAAGAAAAATAACTAAATATAGAAAATCATCATCATTTTTTTATATTTTTTTATTTTTACAAAATGCAAATGTAATCATAAAATTCTCTTATATATACGTTTTATAATAAAATGGGCTTTTGAATAATAAAACATCTTAAAATAAAATAATAATAATAATAATACGTAGTTTATTATAAATTTTGTTGCAAATGTTGTTGCTAGTGCCTGTGATTAATCTTTGGGTGATATGAATTAAATGTGACAATAATCTTCATACAGAAGGAAACAGGAAAGTGTGCAACTTCTGTTCATCATATGAAGTGGAAGAAATGATTTCGTTCCAAAAAGTTCCTAATTTTAGAAGTAGGGATTAACCAACGGACCCAAAGATTGATTTGCCATTCTCAAAGACATCATTTTACTTGAGAAGCATTAAGACCACGATTTATTTTACTTCCACAGTCATCATTAGTAAATATGATGGATCTTCTCATGGTTTTGGATTGAGCATAGAACACGTAACCTTATCGTAACAAGAACAAATCATCTTTCCCAAACAGATCATCGTAAAATAATAAAATTTATCATTGTGTATATTTCAGTTATAAAAGAAAAAAATTCTGATATGTCATAGGAGTATACAAATAAAGCAAATTATTTTTTATTTATGGGTGAAATACAAAGCAATTTCTCCACAGACGTAAATCTAAAATAAAGTTTATTTTCATAAGTTAAAGTATTAATTAGGCAAAAAATAGATTCAATAGGAGTACCCAACTTATTCAAAAAATAGCATGAGGTACTACTTACGAATTTCTCAAAAATAAAGAAATTTATGCGTGCGTTAGTCATGCGGTTTGTGCAAGTGAATAAAGATGTGCAACCAATATGGAACACCTAACCTTAGAGTGATTTAATGTTATACAATATAAGAACTCTAATTAGACCCTATCCACTCCTGTCAATAAAAAATAAGTCTTGTCGAGATGTCTCAGAGAATAAGCGTTTTGAATCATAAATAAAATCCCTAAATGTGACATCAAGATACTAACTGACGGTAAAAAATTCAATGACCTTGCAAGTAACAGCATATATTGTATATTGAAACTCCAAAAACTAAATTTTGTTCATGCCAACCCAGACTTTATCTTCATTTTCAATTACTTGTAATCGATCTTGGTCTAAAGAGCATTCTGAATGAAAATGATTATGACGACCTTTGGATTCTTACTCTGACTACTGCAGCTCGAAGCAACAGCTCTATAATTGCATCCGAAATCAGGGTGAAAACAAGTAACACTATCTTACTGAAGTTAAAGCTCATTTCTCTTCAGCATGACATTTACTTCCAGTGGATACAATCTCACGTTGAATTTTTCGGAGACAAAATGGCAAACAATTTTGCTAAGGAGGCTTGTAGTCGTCCAATCCATTCTACTTCAGAGCATATTTACTCTTTGAACTTTTTCCCAGAATAAATCCCAAACAAAGACGGATTGGTACTTTCTCTTGATATAAGGGTAGTACACGAGGTCTATCTCTAACATCCTCATGTGATAGAAACACCTGCACCAACCTCTTGCGTCTTGACACTGATCAGCAGAAATAATTTGCATTTTTAAGGGTGAGAAATCCTATTTTCATTGATCGAAATAACAGCAATACTACGATTCTGATAAACATATCTTGGAATGTTTGGATCTCCTCTCGGAAGAAATTTTATTTTTTCCCTTTTGTCTTCCATTTTTTAAACGTTAGAGGATTCATGGATTTGATCTGACTTCATCAGACTGGGTTAGAGCTAAGCAACAAGCACAACAATATTAGAACATCAACCACGTGTAACAAATTAACATTCAACTCATATTTAATAAAAATGTATTCTCAAAATGCTATATTCCAAAAACGTCTAATAATTATAACAGTAAAAATATCATCTAAATTTTAAAACATTAGTTTTGCTTCCTAGACCTGGATATAAAAAATATTTTTTGCTGAGCCTGAGCATATTTTTAGAACGAAAAAGAATAAAAGAATGACATTTAAAGAATGTGAGCATTTCTTATAAAACTATATTTATTAATTTAAAATTATAATTTTACAAAAAATTCATTTCATTTATAAAAGTATAGTTAAAAGTACATATTATACTTTAGTAATCCCATAAAAATGAGGGAATACAACAGTTTAATAATATGTGATTACACACATAAGCTGTAGTAAAAATTTTAAGATCTAAAGTAAATCAGAAACAAAATTTATGTACTTAACTGTTACTATGTTTATGAAACAAATTGCTAATCATTTTTTTTTCTCAAGGAAAAGAATTCTATCTTGGCGAACTAGGCATATACATAAAAAAAACTACGTCTCAGAAAAAAGACCCTAAATTTGTTTAAAAATTGAAAATTTAGTATTTGATTAGCAATAATCATTTTAATATTTAGTATTTCACTGTCTGAAGCTTATTTCTTTATTCATGGCTGCATGGATCAACAAAACGAAATTTCTGCTATTCAATGTTTTTACATATATTTTTTAATTGTGCATTATAAACCTTCCAAATGTAAGAAAATATTCAAAGAACCATATGTATTCTCACTTTATTTTAAGAAAAAATAATGTTAGTTTGAAAATATGCGTATAAAAACTGCCTTTTTGACTTTGAGTAATAAAACAAAAATAAATTTAACTTTTATTGAAACTTCTATTATATTTATAAAAAATTAAATACCAGATAAAACAAAAAAATGGAACAATTCGGGAAAGAAACTTGTCTTAGCTAAATATGAAATCTCAACTTCAGTGTATTCATTGAAAGGAAATGACCATAAAAGTATTCAAATACACCTGGAGACTTAAAATTAGTTTGTAAAATTTTTATAGTACATTGATAAGAAATTTGATAATTTTTTTTCAATTAAATTGCAATCTTTTTTATAATTTTCATACAGAAACCTCAATACTCAAAAAAATACATAAATTCCCAATATAGTTCTTCATATTGTAGGTATACTAAAATACTTCCTAATAATCGTATTTTTCACTACTAATGTTTTTTGGTGGTTTGTTGCCATTATGAGATACATCAATTAAAGACAAAAGAATGTAGCACATTAAATAATAAAAACTATAAGTTGTCCTGCTTTATTATACAAGCCGAGAGCTGAATACGAGTTGCATAGTTAGTGCTCAGGTCTATGGTTCAACATTCCTGGTTCGTGGACACAATTCCAGCTGAAAGCTTGATATTTGCAACTGCTAACTGAAACTCCCGGTTAAATTAGTCTTCATGAGCAAAAAGTGATTGTAAAACAAGTAATCAGCAAAATGTTATACAATAGATCTTTACTGAGAAGGCACATCAAATTACATTAAAATCTTTTTTACGTCTAACATATCTCTTTTAGGTCTTATAAAATATTTTCATCTTCCTTTAATGCGGCATGAATACATAGCTTTGTAGACACCGCATATAAAAAAAAGTTCTTGGAATGGATGTGATATAATCACAAAAGTGATTTGCCGCTGATTGACGCATGATGGGTTAATAACAATATATTGTTTGCAACTTGACATTGAGCAATCTACTCGATGTAATCCTAAATGCTCCTAAATAAAACATTTCAGAATCTAGCTGAATGATGAGCTAGATAGAACTCTTTTTAGCAGGTATCTTTTAACCTGATATTGATTTAGTTTTTTAAATGATTTGCATTATGGTTTTCATAGATGGCGGAAAAGTTTGTTTAAAGAATGCTGCCAAATATATATATATATATATATATATATATATATATATATATATATATATATATATATATACTTACCTGTTTTAAGTGTATATGTGCTTTTCGTTTGATAAAATAAGGTACTAAATAAAAATAATTTATTTAGTACCTTAAAAGTAATCACATTTCCCATAGCGAATATCCAATTTATTGTAAAATTATGAACATGTAAAAAATTTATCATTTATCGATAATCTCAACAATATAAGCATTTTTCCTTTAATAAATCGCATGTATAATCCATGTTTCATTTTGGTTTAAATTTTTTTTTCCAGAAACAAAAGCAATGCTGCTAGTGGCTCTTATTGGTTAACCTTCTAGACTTTTATAGGTTCAATACTCATCCAAGGTGTAATTGCTTATTATACGATCGGAATCTTCTTTAAATTGTTATTATAATTGTCTTTGTAATAGTTTAAAGAAAAAATACCTAAGGGTAACAAATTAACTAACAATCAAGGTGTTAAAATTTGCGTCATAGAATTTGAAACATATTTCAATATTTATAATGTTCGCGACCCCAATAAACAGTTTTGCATAAAAATGCTATCACAAATATGAGCAAGTTATGAAAATGACTTAAATGGTCTACAATCGTTAAAATTTCAACCTCTTGGCCCTATCGAACAAATGTAATTAAGTCAACCCAATGAATTCCTTGTGGTTGAATTATGAAAAATCAAATTATAATCTTATAATAAAGAAAAAAACAAAGTACAGAATAGAAGCCTCAGTACGTTTTCTTCCATTCATTTTGCATTCCGAAAATACTTCTTATTCTACGCTGCCAATTACGAAACGCGGATCTAAGTTTTCTTCCTCTTTTTTTTCTTCCGGTTGTTCTTCCCCCGTCGTCTGCTAATAATACCACCGGGAGTGGATTTGAAATCCTTGCATAATGAAGGGAAAAATAAGACAAAAAAAAAAACTATAAAAAATGTTTCCACTGGGTGTTTGAAATAAAAACTGTATTATTCTACTTCCTTATTTTTTTTTTTTTTTTTTTTTTTTTTTTTTTTCTCAAAAGTTTGGTGTCTTTCAGTGATGCTAATTAAAATGTGATTTAGTATAGCTTCATTCATTTTGTAAATTTGACATCTTCCCCAAAAAAAGGAGCATTCATTCTCTTTTGACACTTTTCTGTCGACAACTGAAAGAGTAAAATGAGATTTTAATATACTTAATGGATAGAATTTCTTACAACCATTAATAATAAAATCTACTTCAACATTTATAGGATTGTTAATAATGAGGTCTACTTAAAAAATTCAGAAGCATATTAGTAATAACTCTAGTGCTTTGATTTTAAAGTCACGATTATATGGTTTCTGACAAGTATTTCTTGTTAGTTATGACATTGAGGAATTTATAATATTAAAATATGTAAATGTCATTAATTTTCCTTGCTATTGAGGGAACTTTTGTCTCCAAGCCATGTTTTAATTAATTTTTTAAATGTAAGTTAAGTATTTTCATATGGAAAACCGTAAGTATAATTTGAAATAAAATCCTGATTTAAAATACCCACTATCCAAGTTATTGTTAATGAAAACAAAAAAATCCGAATTAGGATTTCTGATATCTGAAGCAGTTTATCTGTGTTTCTTCTTTTCTGTGGTATACAAACGTATTTTTATCTTTTCAAACATTTGTTGACGTTATTTTAAGTGTAATATTATACAAAATAACGATTGATATAGTGACAAATATTATGATTTTTAGTTTGTGTCATGGGTGATGATAAAAAAACAAGAAAATAAAGAAACAAGAAAAAGTATTACCCTAGAAATTAAAATGTGCAAGTGGTTAGAAGATTAGATAATGGTAAACGTCTGCCTCAAATTAATGCTGCAATCAATGTAGCAACTTCAACAATAAGGACCATCCTTAATAATAAAGATAAATACTGCTATCGACAACTGTAATTATAACAATCTCTACAACTACAGTTACCCGTTCTAGAAGCAATACAATGGAGAAAATAGAAAAAAGACTTCTATATGGATTGACGACGAAATTGAAAACAATATGTCATTAAGCCAATCTATTATAATGGAAAAAGCAAGAAGAATTTTTAGTTAATTTAGGTTGAAGCAAGTGATACAAGTGAAACTTACTTTGCTAGTCAAGATGTTTTGATACATTAAAACATCGAAGTAGTTTTCATAACATACAAATTACAGGAGAAACAACAAGTGGTGATACAGAAACGACTGCTGAGTTCTCAGCCAAATCAAAACAGTAACTGAATGAGGAAACTGTCCTCTAGAAGTGGTTTTTAATGTTGATTAAACAGACCTATTTTGGAAAAGAATGCCAAAATGAACATTTGTATTCCTTGAAGAAAAATGTGCACCAGAATTTAACGCTGCAAAAGATCGCTTAATACTCCTACTGGGTGATAATGTAAGCGAAGATTTCAAATTAAAACTACTACTTGCTTACTATCTCAAAAACTCAAGAGTGATAAAAAAAGAATACTCAAATCAACTTTACATGTAATTTGGAAGTCTAATAAAAAAAAATATGGATAACAATGAAATTTTTCCAGAATTGGTTCACTGAATATTTTTGTCCGTCTTTTTACACTATTGCGAAATTAAGAAATATGAATCAACAGCACTACTTTTAATTGATAACGCTTTAAGCTATCCCATTAACTTATCTGACTTTAATAACATGGATTACAATCAAAGTGGTTTTATTACCGCCTAACACAACTGCCTTAATCTATCAATGTATCAAGGCATTATATCACATTTTAAGGCTTATTACCTTGGGTGAACAATTAGACAGATGTTTGAAAGAGAGACAGACAGAAGAGAAGCAATAAATAAGAGATTTGTAAAAATTACTATATTATGAATGCTGTAGAAAGCATAAATCTTTCTTGGAATGAGGCACACAAAAAAAGGGGTATGAAAGAATATTTGGCCAGTTCTAAGCAAGAGTGGTGATACTGGACACTCTGTCGATATGAATGAAAGAGTGGAATTAGCGAAATAAACCAGTTTAGATGAAGTAAATATGACAGAAATCGAAGAAATTTTACAAGAAACAGCAGAGCAAGTCTTTCTAATGAGGAGCTCAAGGAATTAGTGAACCAAGAAAAACGCTAAAATATTGAAAGTAGTGATTCTGAAGAAGAGCATAAGTAACTTTCAACAGCGTTTCTAAAATCCATTAGTTTGACCATTGTAACAGTTATTAAAGACCAATTTATTGAAAATGACCTAAATTTTTTGAGAAGAGTTACAGGGCAAGACAAGGGTGTTATGGATGCCTTATCCACTTACCAACAACTTCTTACAGAGCACAAAAAGAAAACGCATATTGGATACTTTCATGATAAAAAAGGCAGAATATTGGAAATACAGGAGAGACTGAATGATCTGTAATGTCAACTTACTGACTTAGAATTTTATTTATTTTTATGCGTGTATTTTTTATTATATTTATATATTTATAAGAAATAAGTCTGTGTTTTATTGTTATAAAAAACATGATTATATATATAATAAATTTAATAGTAGACTCCCTGATGAATTTTCTGCCCATCTTCTCCTTACCCCATTATTCACATGATGCGATAACCTCTTTTAACGCTGTTTTATATTACGCTCTATTTTGATGGAACGTATACCCCGTGTTAAGAGTTGTCGTTTACTCTATATAGTTTTTTCTCCCATTTTAAACAAACAATAATGGAAATGAACTCTTTTTACGAAAAAATACAATTAACTGAATTTTTGTTTATCCCAATGTGCTCTAATCCCGAATGATTATAATTATATTGTAATTATATTTTTGACTCAAGCTGCCAATCAATGAAAAATCCTTGCTGTGACATATGAGAAAAATCGCGGTTATTATAAGCCATTGATTTAATACTGGTCTATGATACATAATGGGTAACTAAACAAATAACAACTATTAATAACCCAGCATATGAGATGGCTAGCTTATGTCTTTTTAAATTAGATTATTAATCGAAGAATGTTAAAAACATTATTAACAGTCATTTACTATTTTAAAAACAAAAAATGTAGTTTTAGTTGATGAATAATTTTTAGTTGCATTCAATAGATTTTTTTAACAGAGACAAAAAATTCAATGAACCATTTCACCCACTCAATTCGCCATTTAAGGTAATCTTGGTCATTCAGTGTTTTATTTACCTCTAGAAATCATTGTTGCAAAATTTTATATTGTAGAATATTGTTTATTTTGTCAAAAATAAATATTTATTATATAGCGTAGATGTTATAGGGTAAAATAATACTGGAATGCAACAACTTAAGTCACTTTTGTGAAATATAAATTATATTGTAAGGAAACTATTATACAATAGAGAAAATATTTGAGACGGAAATTTTGTTTTTATGATATCAATCCCAAGTAAATAAGGATTTAGTTCAAAAAAAATAATTTTAGAAAAATATATAAAAGAGAGAGAGAGAGAGAGAAAAGGCCAATATATGAATAAAATTGGGGAAATGAAATGTAAATTTAAATATGTTTAGAAGAAATAGAAAGATATTTACTTATATGATTTTCTTAATTATACTATTACTACGATATATTTCTCCGGATAAATCTAAATGTCTGTTGTATAATATTTTATATTTTACTCAATGATTGCTTAATTACATTTTACTCACTAGTAAAAGCTTCTTATATGATCTTTATATTTTAATTAAAACTGATATTCACACACAAACTAAAGAGTATTTTAATTCAACATAAAAGAATGAAAAAGATTGAATAACAAATTTAAATTAATGATTTAAAAAAAATAGAACTTTCTCAATAAATTATTGACATTTGCTACTTAGTTTAAAACTAAAGTACACACAAGAGAGGGAATTATACTAAAAAATCAGAAAAATAACTCTAAAAATAAAATTTTGCTTTCCTTGTAAAAGGATATTTTTTTATCATTCTTATAATACTATTAATTTTGAATAAGAAAGAAATAAAGTGCTGTATGATTTTTGACAAATTGATAAAATGTTTATAATCTAAGTTGACTTTTTACATAAAATGTTGGAAAATATGAAAAAGGCCATTTTTTCCAATCAAGTTTCAGTTTTAAATGAAATCATTCAGCTGGAATAAAATATACACTTGATATGTGAGAAGAGCACCTTTTAATACATAGCAAACATCAGAGTTTTATCTATATTTTTAAGATCTCAGTTTCAGATTATTTCTGTTTTTTCTGTCTAGAAGGACGATGTAAAGTGTCTATAAATGTAAAGCGGGAATCAAAATCTCTGAAACATTATTAACTCCTTAAAGCGTTTGAACGACAAGCTACAAAATTGAAGCATACATCTGCCTCCTTAGGTTTCTACGACCGAGTAGTTGATCAATTTCTTCTAAAAGATACATTGAAGCTTTTTACATAAAAAAAAGAAATCAGTCTTTTACTTAAATAAATATTGGTTTCACCTTTGCTCACCTGAATATTAGCCTATTCAGGAATTTTTGTTATATTTGGATATTCATAAAGGCAAATATTTACCACTTTTCGTAATATTTGTAAGTACTGTTGAGGCTTGTTTTTAGGAACATCTGATACACGAACTAGTGACTAGCGTAAGGCTAGTCACTAGTTCTGATACCATGGACAGTTATAATTTTAGCTCCCATTTAAGAACCAAAACTTTAAATAATCTCTTTTTCGTGAACTTTCGTTTCAAACAAATAATTTTCTTTTCTGTTTTTTTAATTAGTTTTATTGTTTCTAATTTGAAATTTTACCATTTTTTTATTTGATTTCTTTTTAAATCTTCCTGAGAACGCGCTTTACGCATTCTTGAACGCAGCGACATGTGAAGCCATCCAGACATTGTGTGTACAAGAGTCGAAGATGTATGAACTGTGGTGTCGAATTCAACTTCTGCCAAAACGTATGTAAAAACATAGAAAGGAGGAAAAGTTTTTCTCTTCTTCCTGTACATTAGGGCAATGTCTTTCAAATGAATTTACTCCAAGGACCGGTAAAATATATATGTATGCTATTGGGAACCGGTAATTTATTCGACCCACTGGCACAGTTTTTTCCTGTAAATAAATCATGAAGACAAAAATACTTTCTACAACATTTTATTTGTTATAATTTACAAATTTGTATTCAATTTATTTAAAACGTAGCACGGAGAATAAAATTACCAAAACATAACTAAAACTCCTATATGAATGATTTATTTATTTTTTACTATATTAATAAAACAACAATGAAACAATATAAACAGCATAGGTAGATACAAAATAAGCAAAAAATAATTTACCAAATTAAAGGAAATAGAAACCAAACGAAGAAACAAGATAAAAGGCTCAACCTAACTTTAAACGCCGTAAGTACTCAGCAGTACTCAACTAGTGTACGGTAATACAATTTATGAAAGGCGATTAGGTATATGGTTGTCTGTTTGTTATATTTTTCCTTATCGATCATATTATTTTCTAAACTTGTAAACTATTTTATTGTAATTCAGGTGCTTTTTTATCGCTTGTCGGATTTTCTATGGGCTTTCGACACTTTGGATTTTGACAAGATAGCTGGATAATTCAAGGAACAGAAAATATTTTTCTGCGAATCGGCAGTTGAGAAACACTATATTAGAATACAGACAGGAGGGAAAATTCTTTAAAAGTGTAATCTTTGATGTTCTGCAGGTGGTTTCATTTAAACAACTCGACTTATTAAGTTTCTTTTGACGAGAGGCAGATTTAGCCGTTTCCATTTTAAGAGTTTTTTTTTCAGTTGAAGAAACGAATATGTTTATTAATTGATGTAAAAAAGAACTCTAAAAGAAGTAGAGGAAAAAAATTAAATAATACCAAAATAGCAAAAAATATGAAATTCCAAAGAACAGCATATCAACCATTTTAAAAATTCGGAAAACATTTTTGAGAAAGGAACAGTGCCGGTAAAATTGCTCCCTCTTTTCAAGATATTGAAGAGAAGTATAACATCCTAGACTGGGAAAAACTTTGCCTGCTTGGCTAAAATATATGAGGGGAATGAACATTCCTTTTTTTTTTTTTTTTTTGATGGTAATATTCTTAAACAGAAATCTAACTGTTTTGCTATGAAACTGGATGTAAGAGATTTCAAAGTATCAGACAATTAAAAAAACAGTAATACCCAGGCACAGTTTGAGCATTAGAAAATTGTCTCGTAAAAAGTGGATTTAATAAAATGAAGTATTTTTAAATAGGAACCTTATTTTGCATGTGTTTGTTATAATGCATTCTAAATAATTCTTCTTAATAGTATTTTATTTACAAAGAAAAAGTAATTTAGTAAAAAAAATATCTGATCTTAATAACATAATATATCATCTTTCTAACGATTTTTATATTTTTCAAATTATTTTATCGGTTTCTACGAGTTGGTAAAAACGAGCGTCTATTGTATTAAATTCTGAATCGTAAGATATGCATTAGATTTTGTAATGCTTTCAATTAATTGAAAACAGCAACTTATTTCCCCTATATAGTTCTACATTTAAGTGATGCATCGTTGTAATTCTTATGATATGGATATAACGCCGAAGTACATATATGCGTCGTTTCCGTTGTATATTTAAATGATGTATACATCCTTTAAATGTTGAATAATATGGGAAATATATTGTGATTTTAATAATGTTATCATAAAGTCGTGTTAATTTTATTGATTAATTATGAACCGAATTTAATCAATATAATAATGATAAATAATATAATAGTGAGACTACAACTATAATATTCATTATTCATTAAAAACCATCATTTTTACTAAAATTTAGTTGGTTTTATTAGAAACAGATTGAATTATATTTTCTCGAAGTTGTGAATTCAAAACTACAAGAAAATATTAAAAGATTTTGAGTTTCCCGTTTTTATTGTTGAAGAAGAATTTCACATAAATTGTACACAAAATATACTAATTAAAAGAAAATTTGAGCAATAGCCTAAAAAGAAAACAACAAAACACAATTTTCGAAAATGCTTTGAAAATTTGTTAAAATATACAATGTGGTAGTTTGAAAAAAAAAATTGGATTTGAATATTCATTTTATTAAAATTAAATTTATTACATTATTATTATCATTAAAATTTGCTCACAGCTGTGCGATTTTACTCTTGCATATCCATTTAATTATGCAATAAAAACGATATCTTTAAGGTTTTCGAAACATTTCGTGTTTTTGATACAGTTCATTTACAAATTTTAACGGATAAATGCATAAAAATATTTGGATATTTATAAAGGAGTGCTAAATGATTAAAACTAACATTAAATTTAAATAATTTAACAATCTTTATAATATAAATTAAGAGTTTTGTCTAAAATCATCGTTATTAGCACTTTAAGTTAAATAGTTGCACGATTTTTAAAATCGGCATTTAAAATATTTGAGTTCAAAAATAAGAAGCTTTAGAAAAATAAAGGATTAAGTTTTCCGTGTTATGATTTGAATGTTTCATATCTTATTCTATTTCAAATGAATCGTTACGGCACGGATGTTGTATAATCCAGGATGCAAAATTCTGAGTTTATTTGGCGACGAGGAAATGTAGCCAAGATGACGAACTACGATGTCTCACGATGACATAAATACACAAGCGTTACCAAAATAGAATTTTCTACATAATTCTTATAGGTCATCCTCTCTGTGACATAATAAAAACCAGATTATCAGATAAACAAGAAAATCCAAATAATCAACAAACTCAGAATCTGGCATTCTGGATTATATGACATTTGTGAAAGCGTTTACAAGCCCTTATGATTCAGTGATTCAATATGTTTCACAAATCCAGAAAAATTATTTAAGAATATTATTTTAATATTTACTGAATGAGAGAAAAATATATTAATTCTTAATGCGTGAAGAAATATGTTTTCTTCACTGCATCAACTTCCATAAATAAACTTCAACTTTAGCAATTATGCAAATGGATTAATGAAATTGCAAATTTCCTTGGCGAATAATTCAGTTTCTTTGAAAGGAAATTTGAATTGATATTTTATCAAATGTGTGTGCTTAATATTAATTACGCTGCAAATAAAACATCAATTCCGAGATACAATTAACAAAATATGATATCATCTAATCAATTATAAGATATCACCTATCGCTATACTTTCACTACAAATTCGTTGCCCATGAAAGACTTTAATAATTTTGGAAGTCAATATAGTAATGCAAGAAAAATTATTATTTTATTAAACCTGGATCATCACCCGAATGTAAAACAAATGCATTTGCGTTGTAATATAAATTGAACTATAGTTTCTCTTCTTGTAACTCAATGAACAAAAGTATGAGTTTATTGATTCATATAAATATAATTCTCATTATAATCAAAAAGCTCTTTAATAATAATTTTATAAAATTTCAATCATCATTCATGCGAAAACAAAATCTTGTATTCACATTGTAACAAATTAATGCATATTTTAATGCCACTGTCTTCTTATAAATCATTGACTAAAATGAAAAGTGTATTCATTCATAAACATAATTCAAAGTTTAGATTTCAAACTACACTGGTAAATGTAGGATTTAACACTATTTTCCTACAATCGGGAGTTGAAATGAAATCAACTTAATTTCCGGTTTCGTCTCCCCAGTTCCGTTTCTGGATTGCTTTAGCTTCTACTCCGTCTCTCTAAAATATTCACTTCTCGATATAAATGGCGGTTTATTTTAAAGTGGTTCTTTTTACAGTTGTAGTGCGATTTGAGCTAGATTTCCGGTTATTCACTGAACATTGAAGAATAGAAGTATTTTTTTAATAGACAACCAAATTTCAATTGACATTGCAATTCATGTAAATTTCATAAAATTAATAAGTGAACGTACTCAATAGTAATTGCATTTATATATTAAACTTAATATTTTTCAAATTAATTGTTAGTATATAAATTCATAGTAAATTTTAATAAGCTATTAAAATTTTAAAGCAATCCATTCATAAATAATAATGCAAACTACGAAATACTTTATGTTTGATTTATAAAAATACGCTGTTACAGAAAATTATAAAATGGTACCACAGATGTTTTTAACACTAAACTCACTATAATTATATTGCAAAATAAGGCATCGTATATTATATCATAATTTTTATTTTTCAGTATACAGCATATATACACATAAATGATATAATGCATGCATAGATAACTATATAAAGTGGCATATACGTTACGGTGCCACTCTGTGTCTCGCCGAGCTGTAACAATACTGTTACTTTATTGGCTTATTTTTCGCAAACTTATATTTTTGGTATCATTTTGGGGTCAAATGCCGTATAATTCAGGATGCCAAAATCTGAGTTTGGTGTTTTTGACGGATTTTCTAATGTATCTGGCAACCTATTTTTTTTTACGCCATAACCTATCAGAATTATACAGAAAATTCGATTTCGGCAACCTTAGTATTCACATCGTCGCCTACATCACAATACATCATCTGGGCAACATTTCTTCATCATTTTCAATCACCAATTTAATGTTTCACTTTAATCTCATAATTAGTTTAATTAATTTCTTCATCATCAATTTAATCATTTGATGCTTGGTCAACATGATATCTACAAAATAAAATTTGTTTTGATATCTCTTATCTTTCTTGGTGTTGCAATTTGGATGGCCAACAATGTATGTATACAATACCTAAGATCTCTCTCTAATTGTTTTAGTTTTTATGGTCTCACGTTTTTAGTTCATTATGTTATTATTATCAATATTTTTAACTGATTTTTGATTGATTTACTTTTGCATTCTTAGTAGTAGTGTTCGATGAATCTGCCAAATGTTTTTAATTCAATAAGCGATACTGCTTGTTTAATATTATCGGCAAATTCTACTTAATGTAAGTAGCACATGATAGAAAAATAGTTTCACATAGAAAATTGAGTCTAGAAGATATTTAATATCAGTAAATAGGCACAGATGCCGTATAATCCAGGATGCCAAATTCTGAGTTTGATTTTTATTTTATTTATTTTTTTATTTTTTTTTTTTTTATTTTTTTTTTTTTGCGAATTTTCAGATGAATCTGGTGACGTGGTTTTTATTACATTACAGATATGAAGATCTATACGAATTATGCAGAAATTCTATTTTGGCACCTGTATTTACATCATTACGCACGTCACAATACGTCATCTTGGCAACTTTTCATCATCGCCAATAAATTCAGAATTTGTCTTCTTGGATTACACGGCATCTGTGGCCCATCTTGTTTCTTCAAATACGCACGGATACAAGCTAGGCGACAAAAAAAATCGTCAAATTTTGCCAAGAGAAGCACCATAAAGTATATTTTCCCACAAAATATAAAAAGAATAATTACTTATATTAAATTCCTAAAATTTTATGCGCCATAATTATTTTTAACAATTCAACTTTTCAGTTTTTCTTATTTTTTTTATAGTTAACAGGATTTTTTTACTAAATGTGCCCTTTCTAATTCAATGTTTCAAGCTCAATTGAACTTTTCCTCCAATTTAGATCTTATTAAATTCTACAGATATCTGTTCGATATCAAAATGAAAGCAATATCAGTAAAAGGCATCAAAACTGTAGAAATGAAAGAGCACTTTTCTATCTATCGTTTGATTGAAATCACTCTTACAAAAGCTAGAATTGCGAAGTTGATTATTGTGGTTTATAAGAGACTTTTTATTACTTTTACTTTTTTCCGAACTGAAATACTTCTCAATGGGGAGCATTTCTGTTTAATTTATTTTTAGTATAGCGATGAAATACAGCTTGTGCAGCGTTTCAGATTTAAAAAAGTAATTTTAGCATTCAGAAATAAATACCATTATTATTTTTTTTATCATAGAGTAACCAATTTTATTTTACTTTTGTCTTGACAGTTCATTTTTAATTTGTTTCAGATGAAATTGAAAATGATTTTTTTTAAATTTTAATAGTCGCTTTTCGTTGAATTCCGGTTTGAAAATCTTAAGTAAGCAATTTTATGAATATTTACAATGAACAAAAGAAAGCAACTGAAAAATTTTCTTTAAAAGATATGAAAACGATATATTTTTACTTACTTTATTGTGACTACATTGTTCTTGTGCTATACAATAATGTTACTCAATTATGGTTGTTGCTACACTATATTGTTACTCAATCTATATTATTATTCAATTATGGTTGTTAGTTATTATATTGTTACTAATTCCATATTGTTATTCAGTTCTGGTCATAGTTAGAAACTTACTTGAAAAATTTCTACCCTAAAATATTTCGCTCAAGAACGACTAAGATTGTTCTCAAGCACCTAAAGATGATGAAAATCAATCTAAAATAGCTAATAGCGTAGTGAAATAAAACTAAACGAGACATAATAAAGGCCTTAATGTATTAAATACAATTAAAATGACAAATGTAAATAATGTTTATTTGTTAAATACCTTAATATTTCTATTATTACGTAGAAGCAAAAATTTTAAAACGAAAATCATCCAAGAAGAAATATAAATTGTCGACTTTAAAAGCAATGGAAAATAATCAGACTATTATGCTGAATCAGCAAAATTTGCACCTGAGACTCAGTTGCATCAAATGAAAATCATACCCCCTTTACGCTAAAAAGATTTTATAAAAGATTTTTTTCTATTTTCCAATTTCTATTTTTTTTTTGGCACAGATGCTGTATAGACCAAGATGCCAAATTCTTAGTTGGGTAATTTTTTAGGCGGATTTCCTTTTGCATCTGGCAACATGGTTTTTATTTCATAAATATAGAGACCTATAAGAGTTATGCAAAAAAATTCTATTGCCAATTTTGGCAACCCTTGTATTCACGCCATCACGCTCAACACATCTTGGCAACATTTCATCATTGCCAAAAAAATTCAGAATTTGGCGTCTTAGATTATACGACATATGTGCCGCACATTTTTATCCATTAAGCTAATTATTTATTAACTAATGACATTAAAGCGAAGAAATTTTAAAGAAATCTAAAATTAAAAAATTGCAGAATTGTGTTGCACTTGATAAATATCAAATGGTTCACACATTTTCGAACATTAAATATCTTTCACATCTTGTAGAATATTATTACGTTCCTGTAGTTAGAGGATATTTAGGATAAGCATTAAAAATATTTTACTTAAAAAGCTAAGATATACTGTTGTAGTTTGTTTTATTTTAATAATCAAATTTTCAGAACTGAAAAAAATCAAAAATTTTTAATCAATGCATTTAATAATTACTCTCAACTTTATCATCTAAAAACTGTCAGTAACAGACAGGCTTTGCGATCGTTCATAGTATTTTTGATTTCTGAAATATTTTTCATAGAAAAAGGATCTTAGAAAACTCATTAAACTTCCGATTACACAGCTTGACGGAACAAGTATTATATATCCAGCATTGGCAACCTTTAAGACGCCAAAGAATTCTAACATTGTTGCTACTAGAAAGGCAGTATATATCATGCAACAATTATATAAAACATAAGGCAAAAAAGCAAACCTGGGAACAAAAAAATTGAAAAAGCAAAAAAATTCAAATCAGCAACACTAAAGGGAAAACCGAAAAACTATATTAAAAACAAATGACGGCAGAGTTGGCGAGAAATCTTTTGGGAGAATATATGATACATATATAAGTTTGGAATACCTGACAGAACATACATGCACAATATTCGCTTATGAAATGTATACTTTTTAAATATGAAAGAAGTTACACTGTTGGCCACAGTACATGCAATACCATGAAGGAAGCATGCAAAAAACATGAAATTTACAATATGCATTAGTATATGTGAGATATGCAAATAATCAGAATTTCTCCACAGACGCACATCATGCGTGCCTGTGGCGGAACTCCAGAGTGCTATTTAAGGGTTGGAGATTTCGGGGATTTCATGTTCGATAATTGTACTTTTCTAGAAGTTTTTCAGATAAAAAAATATAAAAAGGGATCAATTATGCCTCGTAAAAAACAGCGATTATTATTTGATCAAGAATCCGAGTTCGACAGAAGAAGGACAGTGACCTACCGAAGATAGTGGATTATCTTTCGAAGAAATCGGTAGTCATGTTGAACAACACCAAACACCTGTAATGCGGATATGTAATCGTTGGATGCAGGAGGCTGAGTGGTGACAGGCAAATTGTGCGCATGGCAGTGATGGATCACTCAGCCATATAACGAATCATTGCACAGCACAATTTGTAATGCATCATCCAGTGACTACGCGTACCATTCGACGATGTGTACAACAGAGTGCTTTGTCAGCAAAACTACTATTGCTTCGTCTACCCTTGATGCAGAACCATAGAGGTCTCCACCTCCAATCGTATGATGAAAGAAGGATGTAGACGGCAGAATGGAATGAAAATGTCTTTACTAACAAACGTTTTTTACTCACGCTTCTATCTGAAACATCCCGAAAATCGCATTCGATTCTGGAGACACAGGAGAGAAATGATGCTGAACAGCTGCGTTATGCACCGCCACACTGGTCTTGCTCCGAGTGTTATAGTATGGAGGGTATTGAACATCACTCATTAATTCTTTTATGATGCATTGCCGGTACTTTAAACAGCCATCGCTACATCTCCGAGGAGTTGCAGCCAGTTGTCATTCCTTAACTTCAGGGCTTACCCCCAGCCATATTACAAGAAAACAATGTGCGACCACGTTGTGCAAGGGTTCTTTGGCAATCACCAGATTGTATTTCTTCCCTGGCCGGCTCGCTCCCCGGCTCTTTAGCCGATAGAAAACATGTGGTCCATGGTTGCTCAGCAATAGACTCAGATTACATCCCAAGCTGCCAGATCAGATCACCAGATCAACTTTGGCAACGCGTGGAAGCTGCTTGGTCGGCTGTACTCCAAGAACACATCCTAAAAATCTTTGAAACAATACCAAGGCGTGTGGCAGCGGTGATCTCAATTAGTGGCGGCTACTCTGGCTACTGATTTTGGCAGGAACCACACTTCACAGAAGTCCATAAATTTAATCATTTGATGCTTGGTCAACATGTTATCTACAAAATAAAATTTGTTTTGATATCTCTTATCTTTCTTTGCGTTTCAATTTGGATGGCCAACAATGCATATATACAATACCTAAGATTTCTCTCTAACTGTTGTAGTTTGTATGGTCTCACATTTTTAGTTCATATTTTTATTATCAGTATTTTTAGATGGCTTTCGATTGATTTACATTTGCATTCTGAGCAATGTTCTATCGATGAATCTGTTAAATGTTGTTAATTTAATAAGCGAAACTGCTTGCTTAATATTATCGGCAAGTTTTAGTTAATGTCAGTAGCACATGATAGAAAAAATATTTTCACATAAAAAATTGAGTCTACACTATGTTTAATACCAGTAAATAAGCACAGATGCCGTATAATCCAGGATGCCAAATTCTGAGTTTGATTTTTTTTTCGGTTAATTTTCATATGAAACTGGTAACGTAGATTTTACTACATTATAGGTATGAAGGTCTATACGAATTATGCAGAAAATTCTATTTTGGCTCTAGTAATTACGTCATTGCATACGTCACAATACGTCATCTTAGCAACATTTCTCTTCATCACTCAGATAATAGAAATCAGCACATAGATACATTTGCACAGATGACGCAAAATTCAAAATGTCAAATTCTTAATTTTGCGTCATCTGTGCCTAGTAAATATTGACAACCAGCTATTGTAATAAATTTTCGTAACACTTTTCATATATGTGTGATAAATTTTATAACTGTTTTTGAATGAGAATTCTTGGATACACGAATAGAAATGATTTATACTGAGTATTCAGTGTCTCTTCTTACAAGTTGGAGAGAATTAATTTTTAAAAAATCAAATGTATCTATGTGCTGATTTCAAATACTTGATACCTTTAAAGTATTTTTTTTCAAAACAACGTGTTAATATTTTTATATGATTTATAAAATATGCATTCTGAATATAGAAAAATATGCTAATAAGACAATGCAGTCCAGAGATTATATTTAAAGAATAAGAAATACACTCTGTGTGAGATATATTAAACTTACACATGAAAATTAGATAATTTAGATTACATATTCAAAAGCATTCAGTAATAAACTTCAAATACATTCCCTAAATAAGTCCAGCTGTCTGTTGAATAATGAACCTTTTATTTTTCAACATTGTTATGACTACAACCATGGGATCTTAAATATTACTATATCAAAATGTTCATAAAAGTCTCCTCTAAAAGATTCAGTTTGGTTCCACACATTTCTAGTTACTAAAGTCTCATAATAAAACCTCCTCCTTTAAAAAGTCAAATTTTTAAATCTTTTCGGTCAAATTTTAGTAAAATGAAGAGTGTTGCGACTCCAACCATGGTATCTTAAATACTAATACGTCAAAATGTGCGCAACAGTCTCCTCTGAAAGATTCAGTTTGGTGCGCGATTTTTCTTCTCACCTAAAATGTCCTAATCAACATTGACAACAGATCATGGGCTGAAGGTTCGATTCCCATATCAAGTGATTTGTTGATTTAGAATCTATTTTTAGTTAAGTTTAAAGGCCAAAATGTGTAAGCAAAATGACAAAAAAACCACTCCATAAATATGCATCACATTAATTCATGGTTGGTGTTTATTGATTTCATTTTATTGGTCGTTTATGTTATCCAAAGTGCCTTCATTCCTTACATTGTTTATTTATATCATTGCAACGCAAATTTTTTTTCATAATTTAAGGATTAATATAGAAATAAATCATTCTTAAGAGTAATTAATCAAAATTAATATTTAGATATATGATGCATTATCGTTAAAAAGTCATTCAATCCTTCGTAATTTAATTCTGGAATTATAAGAAAACAAACACTTGTTCATATTAGAGTTTTCCATTATTCTTTTTCTCATTTTGACATCACTCTAGTTTCATAGAAAAAAATTTCTTGTGAACATCGCTTATAAATATTCATAACCACAGGCGCCAGACATAACACGTCTGGCTGGGGAAGATGCAGTTTTAAACGACATATTTTTGTAATCGTATCATTCCGTATATTAGGGTAGCTCCTTTCCTACCTTGATATTAATTTTATTTTATTTTTTAGAATTCATATAAATATTACTCAGAGGATCCCCCCAAGCGAATGAAAATACTCCACTTAACGGAAAAAAGAAGAAGACAAGCCCCAATTATAAAAATTTTAATAAAATGAGATCCATAATATAGTGAATATGTTAATGGTGAAAGATTGATATTTTCTTTAAATCTAAAATTACCTTGAGTGATTAATTTATTTTAAAATGTAAAAAGAAAGATCATAAATATATGTTTCTAATTATGTTTTCAATATCACTATTTTTTTTAAAAAAATCCATCGATTTCTAGTTTAATTAGACCAAATGTAAAACGTGTTTCATTAAAATATATGTATTGTACAATATATATATATATATATATATATATATATATATATATATATATATATATATATATATATATATATATATATAACCTCTTTCACATATCACTAACGCAACGATTTTATTACTTAGAGCAACATATGTTAGAAAATCTTGTTTATCGTTGATTATGTCTGCTTTGTTTTTTCAGAATTCATATGAATATTTCTAAATGCTTAAAATATTCCAGCAAATATAAAATACTCTAGTAAACTATAAAAAAGGAGATAAACATAGAAATAATAAAAATTTTAATGAAGATAATTATTACAAATTAAAAAAGTTGTTAGAACATATATTTCCTATAAAATTATACTGAACTTTTTTCAATATAATTTATTTATTTTTAAAAAGAGAAGAATCATAAATATATGTTTCTAATTATATGTTTTCAAAATTGCAAATTAAAATATACTATCGATTTTTACTTTAACTACTCTATACAAAATGTAAGATATGTTTTGTAAATAAAATGTAAAATATGTTTTATAAATGCAAAATATGCTAAAATTTGTTTTACAAACACAGTGATAGTAAAAGTTTTAATAAAACAATTATAATAAAATTTTAATGAAAACATTGATAGAAAAAAATTTAGTATCTAAGATAACCTTGAGTTTTTTCAGGATATTTAATTTATTTTAAAGTGATATATATATATATATATACATATAAAGTCTATAGTAAATATGCTTTTCTAATTATATTTTTCAAACTCATAAATTAAAAAAAAAATTCTATTGATTCCAGACTTAATTACTTAATATATGGAATGCAATTTTTTAAAGTTTGTGTTATACGAAGTCCTTAGTTATTTCGTAATTCTTTCATATCACTATTATTATAAATGCCATTATTTCGAGTCTAGGCAACATGATATAATACACTCACACACACCGTCGAGGGTATTCAAGGTCACATACCCTCGGAGAATTGTCAGAGTGTTTTAGAGAGTAGTTTTATTCTTAATTCAGAGTGTTTTAGAGAGTAGTTTTATTCTTAATGCTATGAATTAATAGTTTCTGATTAAAAATCTGAACCAAATATAATAATAAATGACACATAAAAATTAAAACACAATATATTTTAGAAAAATTAATATTTTACTTAGATAGAAAGATACTTTGAAATGAGGAAGAAAATTTTAACAATATTTACGTGTAATTTTCATTGGCATTTTCTTGCTTTAATCTTGTAAAAGTTTTCACAAGCTAATCCGATACTATATTTACTTGTCACCATACTTTTAACCGTAGATTGCTTCATCAAACTTCTATCATCAGTCCATGCGTTGCTAATCAAACAAAATACTCTCTCAACTGGTGCTGAAGTACCAGGTAAGCTATAGGCATATTCCAACATTCTTGATTCCATTGGAAGTGGCTGCATGGTTATCCTTGAGGGTGACCACACAGCATGCATCATTTTTTTTTCACTGGAAATAATCACAACTCTGGTTGTCTCTTCATGCTACCATTGTTCTTAATTTGACTGCAAATACACTTTAGCAAACAGCTGATAATTGTTTGCTTTCATACTGGATACATTAAAAAAATTGGTATTCAAATATTAATAATTTCAGAAGTTTTGGTGTTTCCCCAATCAAAATCATTTGTTTAGGTCATATTGATTGACCCATAAAATTTTTTCAGCTTTTCCAAAATTGTTCTCCCAGAGTTTTGAGTATACAAGACATCTTTCATAAAAGCCATCAAATTCTTCTTTCATATTGTCAAGGACATCTAGATTCCATTAGATGTTCTTTGTTCTTCTATAGTTTTCATACAGTACAGTAATACATGTATGACAAATATATCTAAATAATTCTGTCAGTTAATTTGTAGACATTTTTGGTCATCTATAAAATCAAATTTAATTTTTGCCGAAGGTGAAGTAGACAGGCCGAGATACCGGAATGTCTAGCAAATACATACAGAAATGAAATAAAAATAAAAATTTTATGTAGTATGAAAATGCAATTATAAACTGGAACATATTCATTTATTCTCATCATAAGTTTAAAAAAAATTATAGGAGTATACATTATTCATTGTTTACATTACGAAAAGTGAGCAATTAATTTATAAAGTTTATGTTTTATTAATAAATATTTTATTAAGAATTCCTAAAACATTTATCTACCTATATTTGTTAATCAATTTTGCTATTGTAGAAATTTCGTATTTATAATAATTATTCATCATATTAACTTTTGCAACATTTTAATATTCTCTGAAAGCGTCGTCTTCATTTACAATTTAAACTATGTCCAATTTGTTAATTTATTAATCCCTTCATTTTATTGCATAAATGTAACCAGTAAATTGATTGAATTTGCGTAGAAATACTTTAACATTAAGTTTTTTCATTTAAGAAAATTTACTAAAAAGTATGACATAACATCACTTATCAACGAATTTAGTTTCACATCTTGTGGCTCTATATCGTCTGGAGGGATGCCTATAATTTTCGGAATGTATTTTAAACGTCCTATAACAATTCCAAGTACACCTTTTATGTTAACTGTAGCAACATGGAAACAAACCATTTATTTCATATTAGTTCTAGTTTGTTAATAGCAATCGAGAAAACTGTATTTATTAATACTTTTATATCTTATTCAGAAGATAGTTTTATATCTATCTTCTGAGATGTCTTTTTAAAATATATATAACGACATAAATATCTGTACGTTTTTAATATGAATTTGAAAAATAAAGTCAAACGAACATTGCGATAAAACTATTTTTTGTCAATTGTGTCCTAATATATTATACCTATTCGAAATAAAGGAAATGTTTTGGTGTAAGCCTCCCATACTCATTCAAATTGTAAAAGAAATATTAAAAGACCGCAAAATTCAATGAACCCCAATTTTTTCCCATTTGTATCTAAGTGTAAATTTTTGATATTTTTAGCATATAAAAAATATAAAAATTATATTTCTGGTTTGATAAATATAACTGTTTGTAGTTAAAAATTACAAAAAAATTGAGCTCATATCATATGTAAAGGAAATATTTAAAATGTGAAGGAAAAAAGAAAGAAATATACATCTATAAATACATATATACATAAATCGATGGATGTAGATATAGACGTATGACCACTATTTTATCTATAAAGTCTTTTTTATTTTTTATACAATACATTTCTTAATTAATTTTCAAAAGAGTTTTGATGCCAAAGTCGATAGTTAAAATATTTGAAAGAAAGTATTGCCAATATTTTTTATTTTATCATAATTCCAGTTTAAGTTCTATTTTTAATTTCAATTTTTTGCAAATATAAGAAAAAATTGTGTTAGTTTACTAAATAAGGAAAGCACCATCTATTGGCTGAAAAAGATACTAATTGTGTGTATGGAATAGACAAATATATATAGTTTGGATAATGATGCTAAAAATTAACAAATAATTTCAGTATTTTCAATTTCGGGTGGAGTATTATACGAACAAATATATCTGATAAAAATTTTATAAAGATTCAATTTCATAAAAATACTATTTGGAAATTTGAGATGAACTTTATGAGGACCAAAATTTTAAACAAAGTAAATCTTTAACTGTATTTATTATTATTAAAATATGATAAAACATTTTAGAATTTGTTAAATAAATTAATTTTTTACGCATAAAAGTTTTAGCTTTAAATTCAGTTTATGTTTACAAGTAAATAGAGCACTTTAAATAATTTTAAATTTGTTTTCATATTTTTAGAGCATATTTAAATTACTTAGTTTTGAATCAAAATGTATTTATGAATGTGTTTTACTTTTCAATCTCACATTTTTCATCTTAAAAATGGGAAGAGTATTTTAATTAATATGTGTTACGCGGATAGTGTATATGTAAAACATTAAATTCTATAGTTCACGGGTTTTGTTGCTTCAGAAGATTAAATTATTGATACAACTTCTTCCCTTTTATATAGATATAGTGAATTTAATATGTTAGTTTAGATGGAAGTCTTTTCGAAGATTCATAACAATAGAAAGAGGTATAAGTAAAGAAAGAAAACTTTAATAAATAAAGGTAAATATTATGTATTTGTTAAATTAGATTAGTATATAAAAAAACTAATACTAAACACAACATAGGCTTACATTGCTCAATCATTTCATGTTTCCAATAATTTATTTCTTAAATTATTTATTTATTTGTTTTATAAATTTTACTGGGAATAAAACATTTTTTCTGAGTATTTAAAACATTAATAAATGCAATTAAAAATCAAATAATGAATATAATATGTGTATATACTTCTTTTACTGTATAATGTAATTTTGTAAATAGAAATTAATTATGAACATTGTAAAGATCATTTTTATACGTTTTTATAACATATTCCAAAATCTTATCACATAAAAGGAAGTTTACAGAAAATAATTCTTTTTTTGGAAAAAATTTAATTTAATTTTTATAAGTAATGATAATACAAAATAACTATAAGTTCACTGATAATTCGTGGACATAAATGTAAATAAATAATTGTCACCATAATTAGTTAATAAATTGTCTTTAAATAATTTCATTTAATAAATTTTAAATCCAATTATATTTTATGCTGTGCTAAAATATAATTGAATTTAAAATTTATTAAATGTTTTTTTTTATTTAATTTAATTTATTTTCATATAAATTCAAAATTATTTAATCTATAGTCGTTGCTCATTTAAGTATGCAGATATAAATGTAGAATTAGGAAAATGAATATGTGTTATGTAACAGGTAAGAGCTGAAGTACGACATTTTTCCTTGATGGAATATTGATAAAAATGTCACATACCGTAATTATCGTCATTAGTATTTTTTATTCGTTACACATTTTAAAATACATTTTTAATCTTTCCTCATTTAAATTATTACCCAAAAAAGTGAATATTGTGTTCATTCCTACAACAAGAAATTACTTCGTAAACACAATAGGAATTTTTTTGATTCTAATAACTACAATCTATTTTCTTACATCGAAATCAGTAATTGTAATTTTTTCAATAACATTTTCCTTTCAAATACAAGCAGTGAAATTTTAATTTTATGCCTTTAGATAAACAGATATATTATGAATAGAATTAATCTCCATAAAAAGCTAAACTTTGTTTCGGATTTTTCATTCAATTAATGCTAATTAAATAGTATATGGGAGGAATATTCATAATTAATATAAACAAATGTGTATTTCAGTAAATAATAAGTTTTGTGTTTATATTAATGAATATGAAATACATTTCTAATAATTCTAATTTGGAACGAGTTTTCTCTACACATAATACATTTGAAGTTTTATAATAGGAAGAAAATAACTTTTTCATTTTTTCAAGTTTTTCACAATTACCTATTTTATTACTATAGTAGAATTAGCACTATGGAATTTATATAATTAAATAATATAGAACACATTTAGATTAAATTAAAACAGGTGATTTTGATAAAGTTAAAACTGGCAAGTCGTTTCCCTTTCTTAGCGATAAGGATGTTCTGTTCACAATAAATAGCAATTACTATTAACTATCAGAACAAAAGAAATAGAGAGATACGTAACTTGAATGTATCTCTTTTAATAGGTCCCTACAGAATAAAGTTTCCTTGGAAATGGAATCAGATAGCATTGCATAAATGTTAGTTGTAAAAGTTAACATAAATCATTGCCGATATTATTATTTTTTAAGAAAAATATGGTAAACATTTGTGCAAAATATAATGTATGGTTATAATTAAAAATTGATTAGTTTCTACATAGTGTTAAATATTTTTGCCATCTGTTTTCCAAAATTCATTCCCTCGTTCATACCAAAGCGAAAAAAAAAATATGTCCTTAGTTATATATTAAAGTAAATAAAGGAAATAAACTGAATGGGAAAGAAAACTATGCATCTCAACAGAACTCCACAAATATTTTATTCTTACTCAGAGATTAAATCATTGATGAAGTGATGTTAAAATTTATTATTTAGAGCAAAATATTCAAACTTATGAAAGGTTCGTTCTTTCTTCTTGCCAAATCTATTAATTATTTTATATTAATTTACTTTATATTCACTGTTCAGTATATATCCAACTTATTTATTTCTGTTTTGTCATTTTATTATGCACATGTTAGTTAAATATCAATTTTTAAGTTTTAGGTAATATTTACTCAACATATGACTTTGATTAAAAAAACATATGACTTCAGAAAGTTCACTTGCAACGTGATTTAATTTCGAATCCTATTTCATTTTTTTTCTTTTCTATTAAGTAAACTGAATTTTAAAACGTAATTGTATTTCTTGAGATTAAATATATGCACAGATCAAATAAAGATACCAAAAGGAATAAAAATTCAAGACCATTAAATTTTTTAACGGTGATTAACAATTCCACATTAAATGCTCATATAAACAACCCTTCTGGCTGTTTAATGCAAATCAAAATGCACTTATGTACAGTACCTTAAGTACAGTAATAAAAAATAATTGTATTTTCCGATATTTAGATTTGGTGCATTAATACACACACACAGATATATACGAGAGTTACTCTGAAATTTTGGAGATACGCGCAGACGAGAATTTACAAAATAAAAATAACGATTTAATTTTAAAATACAAAGTATTTTAACACAGAAGAAGATTTTTTACTGACTTACTTCATCTTGTTCAGCGTAGAATAAATTTTAAACAGAAGAGAAAATGGAGTTGACGCGAGAACATTTTCGCGCTATGATTTTCTACGAATTTAAAGCAGGATTAAATCAAGAAGAATGCGTTCAACGGTTGCAATTAGCATTTGGTGATGAATCTCCAGCTCGTGCTACTGTATTCATATGCCTTAGAGAATTTAGAAGACGTCGCAATTTTCTTCAGGATGGAGAACACACAGGAAGACCGCCGTCGGTAGTATTCGCGGATAATGTGTCTGCCATAAAAAAATGTTAATGGATAATAATCGCTGCTCCTATCAAATGATACAGAAGGAACTTAACATTGGATCCGCAGCCATATACAAAATCATTCATGAAAAATTACATATGAAAAAAGTACTTTGCCGTTGGGCTCCCCATAATCTAACTGAGCACCAAAAAGAGGAGCGTGTCAGGATCAGTAAAGAAACTCTTAAATTGCTAAATGATGGTGGTCACCGCATCATTTCTAAAATTGTAACAGGTGATGAAACGTACATAGCGTTTTTTGACGTTTCAACACGTCCAGAAAGCAATGTATGGTCTTTGAAGATGATCCCAAATCGACAATGGTGAAAAAACAACGCACACTGAAAAAAGTGATGTATGCCGTTTTCTTCAGAAGTACGGGATTGGTCAAAGCCATCAAGTTGAAAAGACAGAAGACAGTAACAGCAAACTGGTATACACACTAAATGTCTTTCAGAAATTCTAGAAGAACTGAATGTTAGGAGACTAATGCTTCACAATGACAATGAATCTTCACATACAGCCGGATTAACAGTTAAGTTTCTTAAGCAAAAACTTATTGAAGTGATCGAATATCCGTTGTATTCACCTGATCTAGCTATCTGCGACTTTTGGTTATTCTTTAATCTAAAAAAGAACTTACGTGGAAGTCGTTTTCATTCAGAAGAAGAGATTGATGTGGTTATAATTTTTTTCATCTATTCCAAGAAATAAATGGCTTGAGGCATTTAATCTGTGGAAAATTCGCTTACAAAAGGGCATTGATACTGGAGGAGACTACTTTGAACACACCTAAACAACAAATTTTGTAAGTACAACTTTATAAACCTAGTTGTATCTCAAAAATTTCAGAGTGACCCTCGTGTGTGTGTATATATATATATATACACACGAGGAGTCACTCTGAAATTTTTGAGATACAACTAGGTATCTCAAAAATTTCAGAGTGATATATATATATATATATATATATATATATATATATATATATATATATATATAAAATTTTACTCCAAAATAAAATTTTTTGAATAAAAAAATTACGTAAATTGTATGAGTAAAATTGCATTACTGTAGTTTAAACAAAGTAATGGAAAAGTAATATTTCAATAATGTCAGGATCTCGTTTAACTTTCTAAATAATCTAATTTTTAAATTACATTCTAACCTCATTTTTATCGATTGTTTATACTGTAAATATATTGATGATCTACTTTATGTTAATTACAACCACAAATTGTTCATTACAATCACTTTTTGTATTCTATTTAATTAATCGTAAATGTATGAGTAATAAATATCGAAGCACTAATTGCTTCAACATATATAATGTTTTAAATTTAAGTTTTGAAATAATTACTATAACTTATACTAGAATAGAAGAATTATTTTATTTTTAAAAAATCTTTATATATGACTTTAAATTCGAGTTCTTTGTAATGAGATTCTTATATCATTATTAGCTGAATCATTAGATTTCATAGATTGCTTTGATTATAATGATTTCTATTCACTCGCTCAAATTAAATTCAGTGATTAAAAATAAGCTCACTGTTTATTAATTTCTATTTCATACATAGTTTCAAAAAACTTAAAATTAATTTCTAATTAAGGAAGCTTTTTTCTCTAATTAATTTTTTTTGGATGAAAAATCCTTTGAAAATTTAATCCTAAGATCTTTTGAGAAGATTTAATTTTAATGCCACCCCTTTCATACTTAATTTAATGACTTTTTAAGTGATTATTTGCTTTTAAGTAATACTTTTTATGCATTGTTGTAAAGTATATTTCGCTTTTTTTTCAGTAGCTATGCACTTTTGCCATGATTATGTTTATAAGATGCAAATTAATTTTTGTAAATGTATTACTATTATTCATTTAATTATTTTAATACTTAATTTTTTAAACTAATATTAACTTTTTTCATTTTATTATTATTTATTATATTTTTTTTCTAAATACTAGCTTTACATAAATAAGTAAGAAATGAAAATAATCAATTTTAGTAATATTTACGTATCAAAAATTACCAATATCTCATTTCAAATTGAATTTTACTGATAACACATTTGCATAAATGTAAAATAAATATCAGTAATTTGTTGTCTAATTTTTAACTATATTTATTTTTGATTATTTTTGTATTTAACAAGCACTGCATTTTTTTATAATTTATGATACTTTGTTATCTGTCATAACAACACTTAATTATGAAATCGAATTTCGACTCGTATATCTCATATTTTCTTTAAAAATTGACCATAAGTTTTCAGTTTAGTTTAAATGAAGTAATTAATCATCTTGTTAAGTTTAAAATTTACTTAAGCCTTCCTTTTAATAAGATTCAGTTTTATTTGATGACAACTAAGCAACGCAAAATGATCGTATCTTAAATATAAAAGTAAAAATTATAAATAATCATTCATTTATACATCAAGAATATATATTTGATCATGTTTGTACATGAATTTTTAACACAGGAGAATTTTTGTTAATTAATTCCGTTTATTTGTTAATTAATTATGAACAATAATTCCCTATTTTAATCTGGAATATCTCAATTTAACTTCAGCAAAATCGATATAAAGTAGAATTAGCTGGGATTTCTATTTAAGATTTTCAATACATGCTTCAGATAAATGTAATAGATTATTGAAATTTCTCGAAAATATTTTTCTTCACATTTACATATATTTTAAAGATATGCTTGTAGTTAAAGATGATAATAACACAAAACAAGGATTATAAAATAATTTATATAAAATTTAAGTTTATAATATTCATCTTATAATTTGAAAAAATCATTTAAGTAAAACCAAGTATTATCATAAATATAATGATCATAATCATAAGAAGTTCTTGTTCAGGGATATTTATTCAAAGAGCCATTTTTTTTAACATAAGCTTTGCTTTAGTAGAAGGTATTATTAAGAAAATAATTAGCATTAAAAGTACACTGTTAAAAAAAACTTGTTTTTGCTATATATGTATATAAAAGTCTTAGTTTTACTAATAGTATATTAAAAAAAATTTGGTATCATATATAATAATATTTATTTAAAAATATCACTAGTAAAATAATATAAAAGGTAGTCTTAGAAATAACTACAAATACTCCACTAATGTCAACATTGGCCTTGCTTTTCTTTGGAAAGGTAAGTCAGGTTAGTAATAGGTAATCATGCCTCAAATTAAAAACCACATGTTCTCATTGATAAGCCGATTTCTTAATTTACTCATGATGTTGTTCATGCTTGAAAAAGATTGTTCAGATAAATGTTTAGACCCAAATAAAGAAAGAAAGCAAAAGCTAGTTTTTTTCAGTTCATGATATGAATCACAAATATTATTTCAAAAAGTGTTGAATATCAACAAATCTTCCCTCGCCAGATCTTTTAGAACATACCACTTGTGTTGTAAACTCAGCTCACATTTATTTCTCGCCAACAACACTAAATCGGCGCAAAGACGATCAAATTTTGGGCATCCTAACTCTTTACTTTTTAAATCAAGAAAATGCATTTCAAAGCAGCCAATATCAGTATTTAAGGGGGAAGAATTAAGTTCTGTTACCGTGACATATTAAGAGCTTTTTTTTTTTTTTTTTTTTTTTTTTTTTAAAAAATTTAACCTTGTTTTGCTGTTTATATTGTAAATAATATAATACAAGTAATCGCAGAAAAACACAAAGTCAGTCTCTTTTCGTCTGTAAAGCTGTAGTCTTCTAGAACCTCTGCAAGTTTTACACCAGTCATCTGCAGCACTGCTTTCTAATTAGTGGTTGTGTTCAAGCCGTCCAAAACCTATAAATACACCACGTTCTGTACTCTTAGTTTAGTATAAGTATAATTTCTTTCTTTGTAACTTGCTTCATTATTATTTTTGCGATTCCTGGACTCTTGTTTGTTTAACGAATTTCAACAGTTTCTAAAGCTTTTAAACCTGCTGGGAAAAGTTTCCTTCATATTTATTAGAACAGTTTTGAAATATCAAATGTCAATATTAAATTTACTTTCTCGGCAACATTTAATAGGCATGCATAGTGAATTGGGGTTTCTCTTTCAAAATCATCAGCAAAAACCGACAATTTGTTTCCAAATGAAATTATTTCTACTAGCATAGATAAAATTATCTGTCCTTTTACTTGTAATTTACAATTAAAATGATTTCGATGAGAAGTAACTTCCACCATAAAATGAAATTTCTTGATCCGCAGATCATTCCTTAACTCAGAATAATGAATATTCTCCTCAAGAAAAAATGCTTTTATTTCAGTAAACAGTGAAGCAAAACGTTTTAAAACGTTTCCTCTCGATAATTTAAGAAACCTTGTTACACGCAGCAGCAGATCTGCATACTCACCTGCCACCACGATCAGAAATTCTGTAAACTTGCGATAGCAAAGAGCTTCAGCTACAAGAGACATAATAATCTTAATCACACTTTCCATTGCTTTGGAAATTTCTTCTAGAAATGTCTCCATACATAGTGCTTTTTGATGAATAATACAAGGTTAAGTAAGTATCTCATCTCTTAAAAGGCAAGATAATAAGTAATATTCCGTGCCTGGATAAGAGTCATAACCATATTCTGAGCAAGAACCGTAACCGAGGAGCAAAGAGCCTCAAGCGGCTCTCCAATGTCAGATTACTGACAACTGTTCTAGGCTATTTCAATTAATATTTGTTCTAGAGCTTCGAGGAAGGACTTTTCCAAAATTATCTGTTTCTAGCCAAGTCACCAAGAATCTTTCCAAAAGCGTGCCAAGTCGCCAAATCACTAGAAATACCGTTTTAATGTAGAATGCGAAGATTTTGCCCAATATCTATGTATTTTAGATCTGTCTATTCAAAGAGAAATACAAATAATGCTTATAAATTTTTCATTACATTCTATGCATTTTCTTTGAAATCAAGTTCTAAAGAAAACGCAAAAAACTTCAAGTTGATTTGATTTTCCTCTTTAAATTTTTCCGTTAATTGTATACACATAAAGTAAATACAATGTTCAGAAAAAATTCAGGCGTAACTATTCAGTTTACCGGAGAACTCAAGACATTCCCTATATTTGTATAAATTTGTTTATTCCCAAACAAGAACATAATCTCTTGCTTGGCTGCCCCTTTCTTACTAATTAGATAAAAATCATATCGATATAAGTTGATTGGAAAACTTAATAATATGTAATTTCGATAAATATTATTTCAGGTAAGTTTATGTCACGATTTTCAATGTAAAATAAAAGCTGTAACTTAAATCTATTAACTTTGTAAAAAAAGATGCCCCACAGATCAAATTATGTCAATTTTAAAGCATAAGAAGAAAGTTTCAAATTTTAAGAACAGATGGCACTGTAAGCACCATAATTTAAGAGGGTTAAGCACTCAAAATTATAAATGAATCATAAAACATCGGCAGAAGTGTAACACATCAAGCTAACTCTAATATTCAGTGTGTATGATTGTACATGAGCGATATTGTTAATTAAGTAAGCGGATCCATCACAGCAAAGTTATATCACCACGGAAAAAATCTATTTTTGCTGTATAGAGTGAAAATATCTTACAAGACACCCCAATCAAGTTCGTTTTGTTTTGCCCTGATACGGAAAACCACTTAAAAATCATCAATCAAATCAGTTTTTTAATTTCATGAGATTGATATAAAATATGTTCAATATGCTGTCCACGTTTGTTGTAAACTCTATGGCATATAGTAAAACTTTTCGCAGCTGATCAAAATTTATATGTGTTGAAGTTAGCCTGACGTGGTTGAAGTTAGTCTGAAGTTCGTTCAGAAAATGTTGCGCAATGCCTGCTTTAAATTCAGTTGACATTGCTATTGGGGAACTTAATGTATCGTATAAGTAATCCAGTTCTAGAAATTTGTAAATGGGTCATTGAACATATCTAGTTCCAGAGGTCACATGGGTTAAGCCATGTTTACAAGGAAACAGTGACTGGCAATACTAAATTATGAACAATTTTATTTCATTTTAATTTAAAATGATATATACGAAACACTGTTTCAGCAACTGTTTCATTGTATTTGCAATGTGTGGAAAAGTGCCATTTTGCATAAAAATGATCCTCTCTATGCTATTTGGAAAAAAGAAATGGCATGGTTGCGCAAAAGAAACTCATAACGTTTACAAATGATGAAACATACAAAACCAAAAGATATATCGTCGCAAAAAAATGTAGCCCTATGTTAAATGATACTGTAAGCCCATACCACACGTTAGCTTTTGCTGAACTATGGAAGTGATATTGGTTGATTCGTGAATGTAGAATTTTCTGTTGATCCTATTTGGTAATTCTGTGCACTGAAATATTCTTTCAGATGGAAATGTGCTTCATCAGCCTACAAAATGTTCTACATCCATTCATCTTTCATTTCCCTGCGAGCAAGACATTTAGAGAAAAAGTCCCCATTGATGGCAGATTAGCAACTCCTACACATATGGATTCTGTATGGACAGCAAATCAAGATGTTTCGTAGATGTTATGTGTCATGTTCAAAAACATAACTAGTGTTCGTGGAAAGGGGTCTTATCACAGATCGATTACTTCTGCGCTTTAGTGACCTCTTCTTCAATTGATATTCAATCAATCCTTGTAAGACTACGAAAAAAGTTAATTCGGACAAAAATTTAAGAAAATTGTTCCTTTCTCGAATATTTTGTGACACAAATCAATTTTAACTTAATGTTTTTACAACGCACTATTTCCTTTGACTAGTCTAAAACCAGTTTAAACACGTGATCATGGCATATGTCTAAAACTTTACCCTTCAGTTAAGGTTCAATTGCTGTAAGTAGTGGTGACTGTATATATTGTCTGTTTTGACATGTACTTAAAAAATTGATATCACTCCCTGGACTATGACTAGAATTGTTACCCTCTGTCAAAACGTATTTCTATGATTATAAAAGATATTGCTACAGCAGTTAGAGTTGGGAAACCCAGTATTACTAGGATTATCATTCAATAAAAGAATTGTGTAACAGTGTTCCCAAAAGAAGGCTAAATATGTACGCAAACTCAGTACAACATATCCAACACACAAAATAATAAAATGAATACTCGGAAAACAAGTTACAGATATTCAGAGAAAACTAGTAGCTACTGGTTTGAATGTAGAGTCATCAGCAATAAGGCGAAAGCTTGTTGAATCTAGGAAATTTGCAAGAATATCAATTAAAAAAGAATTATTAATTCCAGCAATGAAGAGAAAATAATTTGATGAGGACAAGAAATATCAATCCTGAGTTAGTTGATGCACAAGGCTAGAAACAAGCTGTATTCAGCGATTAAACGTATTTTTTGTGAAAGGGGTACGACCAAGTTTGGTCATGAAATGTTGAAGTTATTCATCAGGGAACAACATCTAATACAAACAACAGTTAAACAACTTCAGAAACAGATATTTTGAGGTTATTTCACTTCTGGGGGATCTGTCAGCTTAGTACCTGTTGAAAAGATCATAAACTCTACAATATACATTTCTGTAATACAAAGAAAAGGTGTGTCGATGATGTAAACGTTCACTGCTGGTGTTGTCTCTTTTAACAAGATCTGGTCCCATGCCATACTTCTGTACTATCAAAGAATGTTTTAACAGCAGAAATTAATGGTTTTAGATTGGCCTGATAATTGTTTTGATGTAAATCCCATCAAAAGCTTGTGGAGCATTGTAAAGAGACGTATGATTAAATGTGAACTGGTCAACAAAAAAAAAAACAAATGTTATAAAAATTTGTTTTCGCGATGATGAGATCAAACATGTATCTATGCTAAACCAAATTAAATGCAAGAATTGCATTATTATAATATATTTTTTTATAATTTATTTTAATAATATATTTTTATGTATATAATTACATATTTTTAAAGTCAACTTTTTGAATTACCTGTTTAGAAGGAACATTTCCTTGAAGTTATGTAATTTAGAATATTTACATGTTTGAAAATAAAAGAAAAGTGAATTACCCTCTAAAGTTTTCTCCAATCCGGCAAACAAAATTGGATTAGAATCTTAAAAATTAATTTGCCTACCCATTATATGAAAAGAATGAAGTATTAAAAAAAAATCACAGAATTTTAAATTTATTACTTTAAAAGCTATCATTGGTTTCTATTCATTACTAATGATATATCTACCCATATTTAAATTGGTTGCGTTTGTATTTCAATAGGAATATCTGAAATTTGTTTTAAGTGATATAATGAATATCATCCTCTGTCCTTCCAACTTGATGGTTTTGAGCAATCCCGTACTTCTGAAGAGAACGGCATACATCACTTTTTTCAGTGCTCGTTGTTTTTTCATCACTGTCGGCTTGGGATCATCTTCAAAGATCCATAGTTTGCTTTCTTGACGTGTTGGAACGTCAAAAACAGTATGTATGTTTCATCACATGTTATAATTTTAGAAATGATGCGTAGGCTACCAACCATCATTTAGCAATTTAAGAGTTTCTTTACTGATTCTGACCAGCTCCTCTTTTTGGTGCTCAGTTAGATTATGGGGAACCCAACGGCAAACTACTTTCTTCATATGTAATTCTTCATGTATAGTGTTAAGCATACAAAAGGACCGATTTATTTTTAATTGTCCTTTTATGATATATATATTATTAATTTTGAATTTTAATGTGATTCCTATATTTAATTCGATTTCTTTTAGTGCTAATAATGTTACTTTATGCAATGATATAAATTCAAATCAAAGGCATTCCATACATTTCCTATTTAAATTATACATCATTATTTATTCATCTAAAATGATGCTCTTCTACATGTGTTTGTCAGAGTTGTACTAGGGAGTTTTCTGAGCTTTCTTCCCAGCGGCACCATTATCGATGGAATTTCCTCTTGGAAAGCAGAAAAAGACTTGACAAACTTTCAAGGCTTACAACTACTTTCAATAATTAAGTTGTCAGTTACGGTGAGTCAAATCATTAATTATTTATAACTCTAAATCCGAATTATGTTTTCAATCTTTCCTAGCATTTAAATTAATCTTTCATAAATTAGATAAATGCCATTGAAACATCTGCAACAAAAATGCACCTAAGTGTTAACGAAAGCAAAACAAAATATGTGCTGGTCTGTAAAACAACACAAAACCTAAATTTCTTACAAACTAAAAATCATAAATTTGAACATGTAGATGGCTTCAATTATCTCAGCTCGAATGTAAACTGCCAGAATAATCTTGATACTAAGGTAAGGTAACGCACTGTCGCTGCTAATTGATGTCTTAATGAATTGAGAAATTTCTTACGTTGCAAACTGATTTAAAGAAAAACAGATAGTGCTTTATAAAACCATTTTAAGGCCAGTGCTTACTTATGACTCAGAAACCTGGGCCTTAACAAAATAGCATGAAAATCGATAGGTTATCATTGAAAGAAAGATTTTGTGGTAAACTATAGGTGCAGTGAAATCAATGGTACTTGGAGGCACAGATTCAGCAGTGAACTGTATAAGATGCGTAGAGTCAGATATCATCAACTATCTAAAAGTCAACTGAATGAAATTTGTCGAGCCTCCGTGCAGTATGAATCCTGACTCTTTAACATCAAGAGTTTTTCGCTCTAAGCCAACCGGCACCAGGGTAAAAAAGAGGCCTAAACTTGGATCGACTGTGTTGACGAGGATTTTGGTATTATAAACATCAAAAACTGAAGTTTTCTTTCCAATGAAGATCAGAAGTCAAAAAAAATTCTGAATAAGACCATGGCTTACTTGCCTTACAATTACTATTGATAAAAATCCTAATTACTATATATATATATATATATATATATATATATATATTGTTTACAATTACTATTGATAAAATACTAATAATTTTCCAAAAAACACATAAATTATAATTATGATTGAGAGAAAATACTTTGTGTATTTCACAATGCAAACATAAATGCAAATACGTGAGGAAATATTATGTAAAAAATATTTATTCCGTGCCTTTTGAATATCTGATTTTGATTCATATAAATTTTAAATTTTAGTGATCGTAACATTTGAGTACGATTTTCTTAAAAATATTGGGTCCCGTTTTCAAAAATAATCTCATATGTTATGATTGAATCAGATAAAAGGACAATTTTAATAATATTATTAAAACTTAAAATGATTCGCTAAATATTAAAAAAATTAAGTATACATGCAAAAATAATTTACAAGACATTTACATTTGTTCAAAAAATTAAATGTACAAAAAGTAAGATCACTTAATTTTTTGATTTTATTGAAATTTGGACAGCTTGTACAGGAAATTTTATTTCTAAATATTACTGATTTAGCAAAAATTCATTCTTAAAAGTTTCGGTTACAGTTTCTGCTTTCTGTTTCAAGAGATTTTTGCTGGGTTTTTTTTTCCTGTTTTCTCCAATCACTTTTTCAAACAGACTTTCCAGCCACTTTATTTCCCTTGTTCAACAAACGAAGATTCATTTCATGTTTTGTGAACACACTGTCTCAAAATAGGGATTTCTCATACATTTTTAAACCCTAATCCAATTTTTAAAATAAATTGGAGACATTCACTTGAAATATTTTGGGGCAGAAATTGTTAAATTGATGATATGTATAGTTTAAGATTTATTTTTTTAAAAAACCACTTTTACTTTTTCATTTATGAAAAATAAGAAAAAATGCTTTTATGTTAAAATAAAAGCATTTTTTCTTATTTTTCATCAAATGGAAAAAGTATTTTGTATTACTTTGTAAAAATTTCACTTTAAATAAACAATCAATTGACCTACTTTTATTAATTTTTCTATTTACGCTTTGCTATTGCGTTTATGTGGAATAATTTGATTAATTATTTTTTAAGACATCAACATTTTTTAAACATGCATCAGTACGATTCTACTCATTGATTCAAAGGGACATCGAATCCATGCATAGTTTGAAAAAGTATGAAATTTATCGCCAAATGTATCCATGTAATTACACATTTTTTTCTAAATTAAACATACAGGAATTAAATATACTTTGCTACTTCATAATCCAGTTTAAAATGAAATGTATATCTATTTCGTGTGTTTATTTTAAGAAAGAAAAACTTAGTTTAATGAAACGCAATTATTTTCCCATGTCGATCTAAATTATATTGCTGAAAACATAGGATTCTTTTCTGTAGGCTGTTTTTATGTATCACCAAAACACTTACTTTGGCATCCAAGTTCGGTTTTTCAGTGATGTTAGCACTAATTTTGTGATCGCTGAAAACTATTACGATGATTGAAACATGTATTCAAACAAAAAAATTGGCAAAAAATTCCAGTAGTATATTTATATTATTAACTTTAACAATTGTTATAATCAAATCATACTCCATAGACCATATTTAATGTTGGGAAATATATTCTAGACTGTATTCTAGAAAACGGTCATAATTTAAAATATTGATAATAAGTAATATTCAACGGTGTATTCATCAAAAGAAAAAAGCTTTTTTTCCTGAATATGCAAAATTCTGTTTTTTTTTAAATTAAATTAAAATAATATATATATATGTATATATTGTACCCTGCTTCGGGGTTCGTGTGGATTGAGAGTTGAATAAAGCAACCACTCAATAAACACAAGACTTTTATTCGTAAAAAATTCCACTAGATATACCAGCTGTAACAATCACATTTATACAGCTACAATTCTTCAGATACAATAAGTAACAGCTTCCAATCACAGGTCTAAAATACCTCAGGCAAAAACAGCTTCTCTAGACTAGCAGTCACGACTAATCGTCTTCACTCACTGACTGTCTTCACAAAAACTCAACTAACTATACAGGGTGCTGTATTTATACCTGACTTGGCGGAGAAATCTACTAATTTCGCCAAGGTTCTGGAAGCTTCTAGGCTATCTCGCTAAATATTGGTCCTAGAGCTTAGGTGATGGATGTTTCCAGAAGTATCTATTTTTCGCCAAGTTGCCAAAAATCTCGCCAAAACATCGCCAAGTCACCAAAACATTAGAAAACCCGCTTTTAACGTATAACACGTCTAAATACCGCAATTTTTGCCCAAAATGTGAGTATTTCCGATCTGTCTGAGATATTTTAAGGCATATACAATAATTATTCATAAATTTGTAACAATATATATATATATATATATATATATATATATATATATATATATATAAACAGAGAGAGAGAGAAAATTTTGCATTATCTTTAAAAATTATTTGAATGTAATACCTATAAGAAAATAATTAAAAATATTCTCTTTTAAATGAAATAAAATCATTTTAATTGTACTATTCACGGTTGAAAAATCCAATTTAAATAAAATAAAGTTCCGAAAATTTATCGAAATTTTTCTAGAAGCAAATAGTAAAAATCTTTAATATCTAATAAGTTCTAATACCTTGTAAAATATACTTTTTAACAAGATATTAGAACTTGTTAGATATTAAAGATTTGATGTATAACAACTATATCTATTTTATAGCAACTACCAATGCATTTTAATGCATAAAACTATCTTTCATTTTAATTGTATATCAAGGAGAGATTCTGAAAATGTATTGCTGAACATTATACTATGATGAGATATTTATGTATTACTCAGTGATCAATTTCAGTTATCGTATATTTTACATTATTCCTAACCTTACATTTAAATGTCGATGTTAAAATAGAAAATAAAGAGTACAACAAAATAGAGTTTAAAAACTCTTCAGTATTTGTATTGATTAATTACATTTTTAGCATTTATATCCAAGCAAAAAAATTAATTTAGCTTTCTGAAAAATTGTAAATTGTTTTTAACATCTTTATACTTACACCACGTTTAACGAGCAGAAGATTGAAAGAAAGAAAAACTGCAGAATCAAAAACAAAAAATCTGAAATAACTCTTTCATCGTATGTTTTTACTTCAACAACAATTTCCATTTTTTTGGTTAAAAAACATTTAATCAGGAAAATTCTGATTCACTTTCTCCAGGGCAAAAAAGTATTGATAATCAAAGAGTAATGAAAAACCTTTTTTAATAGCTATGACATTTTCTAAAAAAGCGTATGCTGAATAAAAAATAATAAAATATATGGAAAATAAAATGTGCCTTGATTAAGATATAAAACTTTCCTATAATATATCTAAATTTTGCAATCGTTTTTTTATATTTTAATAAAAAGTTTTGTCAAGAATTATTGTACTTATAATTTTGTAACTTTTAATGAGAACTTGAAATCTTTTGAAAAGTAATTTGTAACTGTGTGATTAGAAGGGCTACCGTAAAACTGGTTTCGTTTTTTTTTTTTTTTTTTTTTTTTTTTCTAATTTAAAGAAAACAAGATTTAAATTTAAGGAACAATTAAAACATATTTTACATTAAATATATTTTCATAAGTGAATGAATAAATCTTCCAAAATGAAATCCCAATTTACAAATTCAGATTACAGGTTCAATTGATTTAAGTAGTGATATAATTATTACCATGAATCAATAAATCTTTTTAAAGTAATGAAAAACTTAAAAAGAAGTATAATAAATTTAATGAAATATAGGTCGGAAATTTAAATTTATCTCTGAACATATTTATATGTGAACACTCTTATAATTTATGTAACATAATAAACTCTTATAATTTATGTAACATAATAAACTCTTATAATTTATGTTAATTAATTTTGTAAAAACTAAAATCAACAATTGCACAAATTATCCACACATTAATTTACTAATTGAATAAAACTTCACCATAAAAAAATTCTGAATTATTCATGATGTTTAAATTTGGAAATTTTATAATTGTTGTGAGTTTAATAAGAACAAAACTAAAGAATACATGAAGAGAAAGACATTAATTTAGATATAAACTTAGGCTTATTTATATAAAGTAGGCAATTTGAGGTATTATCAAAATTTTTTGATAGTAGAAAATATAATTAATGGGATAATGTTATAAATTTGTATTTTTTTAAATGGAAAATAAAATATTTTATACTATAAATTAACGTAAAACAATTATTTTTTTAAAAAAATTCGATGTTAACCTTTAGATGCTACTCTATTAAATATTACAATTTAAAAATTAATATTTTCGGATATTTATTAATTGTTTGAGCGCTTAAAATGAAGACAAAAATAATATACTTAATGACAAATCTGTTAAAACTTTACGACAATAAAAACTAATACTTTGTTCAGAAACAATTCTGTTTATTAGGACATAATCTGTTTGATATACAGAATTTATGAACAAAGAATTAATTTTATTTATTTACTATAAGCAAAGTGAATTCACTTAATTTATTAGCTGTAATTTTTCTAAGTAAAAAAACGATTGACGTAAAAAAGCTGTATATTGAAATCTATGTTGCTTGCTTTTCAAAAATGTTATACGTAATTTGTTATACATTTTGGCCATTAAAATTGCAACACAGTACAGGAAATCACACAAAAAAAGGATATTTATTGTATGAAAACAGCGGGATCGGAAGCCAATATGATTTAATATGAAGAAGTTTTGTGCAAATGAATAGAAAAGGTCCGCACAAGCGGCAGTAAAAACGGCTCTTTCTTGGTGATGTATGGAGATGAACTAAGCGTGGATTACAAATACGAGCAATTTAAACTATACTGTTTCAAGTTTATCTTACTCTTCATCAATCTTGCTTGACGCAGCTTGTTCTGTTTTTGATCTTGAGCCACAAAACCCAATCTTCATTAACTTTGGTATCAATTTAAGGGTGATGAGCCAATCTTTGAAGGCGACGTTTACAATTGGTGAAAGGTTAGATGATCATGAACGCCAAGTCAACATTTAGATACCCTCTGTAACAAGATAAATCAAAACAGGATGTGCAACAAACTCTCTCTGATCCTGTGTAGGGAGCATTCTAATGGCCGTAAACCAATGTAAGGCATTTTAATATTCTCAGCTTAAATTGCTTTCAGGGAAGGTTTTTTTATAAATAGTAGGCTGTATTCTCTTGGGACACAATGAATGAAACCCTAAAACTTCAATTTCACATGAATGTTGGAGTGCAGCTTTCATATCTTGTTGCTCAACAGTAGCTACGATCTAATCTAGTATTCCATGCTGGTAAGATCGTTACCACCTTACCCACAAAGCCTTCGGAAGTCTCTCAACTTCTGTGCCGGCATTATTCGTTGAAAATCAATATTTCCCAAGTCTCGTAACTAGGATACATGCTCTGGTCTTAAGATGTCAGAAGTGTAAAAGATACCGTTCAAAATACCACGATCCAAACTAAAGGTATGCATTTCGGGGGTTTCCAAATCGATATCAAAATGAAACATTGTGATTCCTTTCGGTGTCAGGTATATCGGTCTAGTCCAGACATGTATATAGGCATGAGATTGCTTCAAAATAATCTAAGATTCACCTGAAAAGCATGGTAATGTGCCAATTCGGTTAACAAATTTGTGGTTGGGGACAGCACAGTTTGTCACCGTTTGTCTCTTAGTTGCATTGTTATTGTTGAACCAGCGTGTTTCCCTGTAGTTAGTGAAATTCTAGTTCTGCCACAGTAGCCCATTTTCTGATCTTGCGCCACAAAGTTTAACCAGTTACAACTAGTTACAATATGTTACAACCAGTTACAATATGGAGACAATGATATAAGCCTCAAGAATGTATCAATAATTTTCTTGAGATACATTTTAGCTACTTCAAATAAATTAGAAATACAAAAATGTGCAAATTTCTTACTCAATTTCGAAAAAGTAATGCATTCATATATTTCTTGTCAAAATGTTCTAACCGTCTTTGATTGAAAAAAATAAGGCTAAAGAAATGCGCCAAAACATCTAAAAACAAACATAAAATTTCGTAAATTAAAAAATAAAAATAACTAAACTAATTGAAACAAAAGTACAGTTCTATCAAAATCTATAAATATATCCCTTAAATATTTTTAATGTTGCATTTAATAATTTTTCTACTTATTTTATTCTTTTACTTTTTCAGGAAGAATTATATAGCGAAATAATTTTCTCACAATGTTATATGTTCAATAATTAAAAGATTCATATTTCCACAGTAAAAATACTCATACAAAAAAAACGCTTTTTTTTTTATGGTTTATATTTTTTTGGAAAATCACTATTTGAATAAAAGTTTGTACTTTATTATGCTCATAGAATATTTTCTAACCACAACACAAAGAAATCAATTAAAACGAAGGAAAAAATAGCGTATACATTGTGTTAAATTTTAACGAAGTTTAAAATAGCTCTAACAAAAATTATTTATTCAACTAAAACACCTTGAAAAGAAATCCTTACCCTCTACATAATATTCTGAAAGGGATCAGATTTATAGAGTCTTAAGAAATTAGAAATTACTTATCACAAATATTGAAAAAATTTTAATTGAACCTGAGTGTGCATTTCCAATGAATTATATCTAACAACCTATATTATTAGATATTTGAATACTACTCAGGAAGTCAATGTTTTAGATGTCATATCTTAGAAACATAACTTAAATTTGTTAATTTATTATTGGAGTCACATTCTACTTGCTTATTTTAGACCGACAAATTTATATTTAAAAGAAATTGAAAATACATTTTCATTTCATAAAAAAGCTATCTTAAGCACCTTTAAATTTTGTAGTATATTACATCTAATATATTAATCTTCCTCGGAATCGCTCATATAGGCAGTTGAAATTTCGTAATTATTCCCATGAATTGTCATTGGAAAATTTGTTGAGTAAGACAATTACTTTCATTCAAAACTTTTTTGTTTTAATTAAAATTAATGTTTATTTTATTTCAAGCGTATTTAAATATATATTTATTCAGAATTTTAAGCATTTTTCAACTTCGCATTTTTATATATTTAATGTTGAAAGTGTTTAGTTTAGAAATATCATACACAATTTACTACTTTAAAAAGTTGTTTTAAATATGCAAGGGTTTTCCAAAATAATATAACTTACATATACGATACAACAAAATATAAAATTTAATACGTAAATAGTTATTTTTTTGCCTTATATTGTTGATTTTAATTTCAATGATGTGTAAGTGTATTATATGGCATTGTTCGCTTCTTAATTTTAAATCTAGTGAAGCTAAAATAAGAGATCTCTCATAGTTGTTGTTTCTTATGACACTCGGATAAGCCAAGCACGCTATGCCGTTGGCTATGCGAATTTAAGTCAGTAGGGCTTATCTTTCATTTAATCAGAGTGCCACGAACATGAAAGTATGACTTTGCTCTAAACTTCTCTAATATATAGCACTACCAGAAGATGTAATTCCTCAATTTTGAAAGCGATCTTAAAGGAGAGGAAATTTTTTCCAGATCATTACACCAATGGTAACTAATCAACGACCAACCACAGGACTTAACAAGCACAATTCCACAGACTTAACAAGCACGTATATCGCATGTACTCATGGGTGTTTGGTGGCATTGGAAATCGAATCCCACACTTCCGAACAGTAAGCCAATGCTCTAACTACTATGGATCGTCAGAGTTCAAAGACACCAGATAGTGTCATCTCGTCTGGTTGGTGCATCGGTAATTACAGTGGCACAGCTGTTCGGCGTATTAATAGGCACCTTTTCAAAAGTTATGTCGCTATAAAATTATCATGACGAAACAACTCCGAAGCAACTGCAAAAGGAAAACTAAAAGTAACTGAAAAGGATAGATGGATATTCATAAAAATATATTGACCACCAGGAGAAAAACCAAGATACCAATGACTGCTGAGCTGTAGAAATATCTACGTAACCCAAAATGAATCCATACAGTTTGAAAAGAATTTGCAGGAATAAAATAATTCATACAAAACTATAATTGCAAACCTTGTAATTTCTGATGTAAATCAGAAACGGTAAGTACAATGTGGTGCAAGGACCATAAAATAATAAAGAAATTTTGATAGAAAATCAGTGGAAACGTCATGTTTTTCAGTGACACCAGTTTTTCAGCTTTCAGAACCAGAAAGCGATTCTATGTATCACAAATATCCTTAGAAGTCTATATATCTGTTTTCTTCTTAAAGAAAAGAAGTCATGGAGATAGTTCTGAAATGATTTGGGGCCTTTTTTCTTTCTTTGGAGTAGATACCCTAATCACCTCAAATGGATATAAAATTAGCACTGGCTACATTATTCTTTCCGCAAATCAATTGCGTTCAATTTCACAGATATTGTTTCCACGTGTAAATTGTACCCAATCAAAATGACAATTCACCGTAGTTGAGTTGTTTAATTATAATTTCATAAACATGAGGATTCAACTGCACTCCTGCCGTGGCCTGCTAATCATCTTATTTGACACCAGTGAACCGTTGTTATCTATTTTGGATAAGAAGTAAAGATCTTTTTATCTTTTTTCTGAGCTTGTCGGACAGTTAGAGCAACTTTTTCATGAAAAATGGTTCAACGACCCACTTGCCCCCCTACAGTATTTGTATACGTCCATTTTAACGAAGATTCAAATTATTTTAACTTCAAAAACTGTTTCTATACTATATTCAATGCAAAACACTTTATTTATGTTGATTTCCCATTATTTTGGATAACCTCTATAATTTGTAGTGGAAAATTATAAATTTGTTAACAATTGATGTAAATTTTAAATACACAGAAATTCCAGATAATATTTTTTTTTTTATTTTTTTGTATTAATGAATTATTACAAAAGATTATAATAAAATTTTAGCAATATGAGATTTTAATTTCAATAAGATAAACGTAAATATTGAGAATTTTATTTCTACTAAAATTCATATATTTCATATTTATATTTTTAGGAAAAACATATTTAACGAAATTAGTGCTGAAATTTCAAGCTTATAATATTTAATTTAATTGTATACAACAACTTGATAAATTAAATAAAAGGCAGAGAAAGGAAATTTTTCTGATTATGAAAAGTTAAAAGTTGAATAAAACAATCTTTCGAGGAATGTATGAAACATATTTCTAATTGATAGTTTAGTAAGAACACTAGCTGAACATTCACAAATATAGCTCGTCTCACAATGAAATAGATACTTAAATCTGAAATTCCATAAAAACAATTCATCTGATATAAGTATTCATCAATAATTAATAATTCTAACTTTTTGATAAACAGTATAAGTACGAAGAGTACAGTAGGTGACCAGTTGATGAACATAATCTGTGACAAGACTATGTTCGCTATCGGGATTTTTCGATAACCAAAAATCTATTTACCAAAGATTTCTTTGTGAAATCCATTAATTCGTTCTGAGAATCCTGAAGATAAAATTTAAAAAAGCATGTATAATTTCTTAGTAATCAAATTAAAAATATTATTTCTTACATATAGTCTTGCATATTAATCAAACCTTTTTTACTTTTTTGTTTTTGCTGCATTAAATAGCATGTCCAATGTCGATTGCTTTTCTCTTTTTTAAGACTTTCCGGAAGGGATTATTACCATTGTTATTGTAAAAACCCATAATATTTCCGATATCAGCTTGGTTTGGGCACCTTTTGTAAGACAATAGTTCTGATGATTTCCCACTTCTTCAAGGAGTAAACGACGTGGTTTTTTGCTCAAAATGCAATCTGTTTCGGTTTTGAATGAAATCAAAACCGAAGCTGATAGTCTGATTTGGCGATAAATATTTGATTGGAAAAAAGAAAATTTCTAGTATAGAACTTTGAAATTTAATAGGTAAGCAACATAATTCAGGAGAGATGAAAAATGATTTTTGGTCTGTTAGGTTTGACAATCCTACACATGATGCACATCATCATCCGAAAACCGAGAAGTGCTCGTTAGAATTCGTTTTTGTTCCTTATCCGAATATGTGTTCCGACTGTTCGCTATTTTTTTACCCATTGTGCAGCGATACACAGTAAAAAATATTTTTTATTTTATTTTTCTAGTTTCTTAGCAATAATTCTTAGCTTATCAATTAAAATTAACAAGGAAAAGTTAAGTTTCGGTAGTTTAAAGAGTTTTCATTCCATCTAGATGTTTCCGGTACAGAAAAACAACGGTTTTCAAATAGAAGAGTTTCTACAGGAAATTTTATTGTTTCGGAACTTTTTAATAATGAAAATGCTGAGATATGCTTGTAATTCAAATAAAAGGCAAGTTTATCACTTTGATTTTGTGAGTTTAGCTGATATATTTAACTGATATATCAATAGAGAAAGAACAATATATTTTCTTTTATAAAATTGGGTCCTTTTTTATTTACTATATGTATAATCCTATTATATAATTTATTGATTGATTAAAAATAATTATAAATAATTTTCCTTTATTAAAATTATTTTTTCCATTTTATAGTTTTCTAATTATAAAATTTTCTTTTAAGTGTGTTTTCTAATTATATAATTTTGTGCTTTTATTATTTTAGATGGTTTAATTGCATTCAATTTAATTAAATATTTAAAAAGTTCATTATCCTTTAAAATAAAGGTTTCTGAAGTGAAACTTCAAAATTACTTTTTTAAAATTGTTAGTGAAAGTGTGATTCACCTTTAACATATCGTACATTTATAAAAAAATTATGAATATTCGGCAGTTCATCTTAATATGTGAAATAATTCAGTTTATCATTTAGTGGCAAATTGAACTAAGGAAAATGCTATTAATAGTTTGAATGTGCAATTTTAAGAAATATTAGGAATTTACAACAATTTTTTTTAAATTTTTTAAAATATTTTTAAAAAAATTAATGCACAATATTTAAATGTTATGATTCTTGTGATTAGCCTATATTTAGGCATCGTTAATTAACAAATAATTATTTGGTGGTTAGAAGAAAACAATTAAATAGTAGCTTTAAAAAACATTGAACATGTTCATTATGTGATCATCTGATAAGAAAGTTATTGTAAATTGAGTTGTTGCTGTAGCGAAACAGGAAAATTAAGCTGTTATTGTACTTTGATGAAGGTAAAAAATTATTATATTATATTAGGAAAAATAAAATTATATTAGGAAAATTAATTTCAAATTGTGCTTTTGATCTTCTCAGTGCATTATTAATAATTTAAAAACATTCCGATTAGTTATTGTTCTTTTATTGAGAATCTCAAAAGCAAAAGTTCAAGAATTTTCAAAATTAATCTAAAATGTTATCTTTAGTTACTACTAAGTTTTATAATAGAATACCGAGGAATTTATTTCACATGCCAAATATAATCCTTAAACATGCATACCCTGCCCGACATTCAAAAGGCAACACTAAGAAAAAGTTGCCAGAAAGTGACGAAACTTGGAAAATAGAGAGAGACATGAACGAAAATAATTTATCAGTATTTTGAAATGATATTCACAGTACAGAATGAGAGCAGGGTCGGGTCGGTAGGTTGTAGGAACACGTTGACGGTGATACACGAAGCAGCACGTCCAGATACAGAGTCAATCAGAGTACGGATATCGTCCTGAATGACTCTTCATTATCTGTCAACTATTTGCCAAAGTATGTCTTCTGAAGACGGTAATAAAGGAGTCTCCAAGTGGCATCCAATCATGTCCCAAACGTGTTCGATTGGTGAGAAATCTCGCAAGGCCAAGGTGAAAGCTGTACCCTTTGCATGCCATGTTAGCTGATGCTAGCAATGTTCGGTCTTACGTTATCTTGCTGATTAAAGCCATCGACCATCCTGTAAAAGTTTAGGAGTGTCACCAGTGGCAGCTCATCATCCACGTAACGTAGTATAGTGTACACGAACTAGAGGTGACCTAGAAACATACGCAATGGCGCTTGAAATCATGATGCCGCATTGTCATGTGGTGAAGCGTTTTAAAATTCCTGAGGATTGGATATGTCTGCACGTTGACTATCACTAAAGAAACAAAAGCGTGACTCCCATGAGAAGATGATCCTGTGCCACACCGTTATCCACATCACTCTAATCCAACACCATTCCACATGTTGACGTCTATGATATTGTGTCAAAAGCAGTCTTTTTAACTGACGCCATGCGCGCAGTCCAATAAAAACCCATCTATGGCAAATGATTCTACTCGATATGAGAGCATCCAAGTTGTTTTGCAAGTAAAGTGCATTTGACAGAGCTGGCGCAGTGACGTTTAGACCATAAACCATCACCATAAAAATTGACCTCAACCTTTAGAAAAGAATGATATCCTTAAACCATAATTTTTTCCACCTACTTTTAAAAAATAATAGCCACAAACCTCCATAAAAATCGGAACCACTTTTAGAAATTAATGGTATAAGAAAACGCCATAAAATTTCCACCCCCTTTTAAAAGCAATGCATCCCATTAAAACTCCACCCACTTTATAAAAGTAATGGCTCAAATCAATTTTAAAAAACAATGCTATAAAACTCGCTATTACCCACTTTTAAAATGTCTTTTATATTAACACAGATTATCCGCGAAACGTCGCTGAGACGGAAGAGTACCCCCTTCGGTGAACACCTCCTTTTTCTCAAATGACACGCCTCCTCTCAAGAACAATGACCTTTATTAAAATTTCCCCCACCTCTAAAAAACTAACATTTGCCCATATTAATTTTAAAAATAAAAGTCTTCGAACCCACTTTTTAAAACCCCATAGAAATTGTGTCCACTTTTAGAAAAGTCATCCGAAACGCCCTTTTCAGTGAGCACTCCCTTTTACTCAAAGCGCACGTCCTCTTATAAAAACTTTTAAAACTTCTAAAAAGGAAATATATATATATACTTGTGAGGTGTTTTTGCATTTAAAGAAAAAATATATATAAAAATTAACAAATGTAAATGTGTAAAAACACCCTCGAACATTTGATTAAGGTATGCACTCGCATCTCATTAAATTATAGCTTTCGAGCAGAACTTCAGAAGCTTCAATCAATGATACTTTTATCAATAACCCCAAGTGAAAGGGTTGAATTAATCGAACGCTTAGGAAATTTAGAAGAAAAGTTTCAAAAAATAATTGAGAGTCTTGATGAGAGCTGAAGAAAAATATTGTTTTACGAATACAAAATAGAAGAATTCCAAGTATTTATCTTTTCATTGTTCGAAAACTATTAAAAAATATATTTCTGTTTTCCCCCCACATGGTCATTACAAATTTCGCTTTATTCCTCATTTTGTTATTGTGTAGTGACCGGGAGCTAAAGTGTTAATACCATCTTCCAATATATGACGCTTGTCATCTTCCCCAGAGAGGGTGACCTTATTTACACGTATGGAATGAATCTCATGTTTTTTGCTTCTGAATAGATTCATAGTTCTATGCTGTACTTCACGCTTGAATAGGCAATTCTTGTAATCCTCGAAGGTTATCCTATTTTTCACGACGTACTTCTTTACTCCTTTCGACTTTTTCACCAAGTTTGTTTTTGTCTTACAGGTAAACATTTTTTATCTTAATCTGACGAATTCTTTTATATTTTTTCCAGCATGCTCATCATTAATTTTCCCCAGAACCTTTTTATTTACCCTTGGCATTTCTTATTTATTATTTTCTGGGTAATCCGACGTATCAAAGTAGTTAATCATTCCTTTCATATATTCATAAAAGTCCACCGTTTTTGCATCGTATATGAAGCTGTCCGTGTACATATATAACAGTTTAACATCCTCCCATTACTTTGGCTTCATCACATTATAGTGAAAGTCGTACATTAAATGCTTGGATAGATCCAATATACTCATCCCAACATATATGGGTTTATCAAAGTGTACTTTAGTTTTGCTCATATGTATAGCGACCAAATTTTCATCAAATATAGTTCTACCTTTGAAATTCGGTTTAGCTATAAGTTTTTTCGCTCTCTTGGAATCACACAGAAGTTTGATATAGAGACGTTTCCTGATATTTTCCATCGTCTTTCCGAACACCGAGTTGTTCATGAGTGTGTAAAAATCTTTTTCAAAATCATTAATTGCCCTTGTTCTCATGTGAGTGTTTAGGTCTATATACTTCTGTAACACATTGGACTGGTTGAACTCCAACACTCTATGCACCTTTTTCAACTTTAGCCCCAGCTGCAAATATTGTCTTAGAACCCTATAATGGATGATATATTGCTCTTTGTCATACAGGGTTGTTAGAAGTTTAGACTGCTTCGAGCCATCGGGTATTCTGTTCTCAGGGGCTAATGGTAAGTCCGAGTGGAGATTATGCAAGTATTCAGGATAGTGCAGATCACACTCTAGAATGCACCCTTTATCTGCGTCATCCGCTATTTTGGTCACATCAATATCAGCTTTCCCCCACCTGAAACCACCATATGGCAAGAATTGACTCATTGCCCAATCATATAGGTTGTTGGCGTCTAGGTACATTAGAAAACTAGATTCCATATTTTTATCATAGTCCTTCATATATTTATTATTAGATCTCCCATATCTGTTACAGCACTGAGATACACCTCCTCTTGTGCCTTTTTCAATCATAAGTACCATATCATAATTGCTTAATTGTTCTAACTCTACTCCAGTGGACTTTAACATAGCATCCCAAGAGAGCTCAGGTGCTGTGAAGTACCATGCTGGTTCCAGTTTGTAGTTCTTAATACAGACATCCCTAAAATGTTCTATAATAACAATTAAGATCAGTACATCAGTCTTTACATATAAATCGGAATATTCCCCTAAATATTTGATGTTGAAGTCATTCCATACTCTCTCGGCGTGTTTATTAGATATTTATAGTCTTCTTGAGATATATGTGACTCAGTCATTCTATTGTAAAAGTTTTCTTGTGAGGGAAGCTTGGTTTCTTCACATTTTTTCCAGGAATCCATATAATCATATGAATATATACCTTTTCTGGTAACGATATCTAGCTTGTCCTTGGAAAAGTATTTGACCGTCTCTCTGAACTCTTTCACATTCTTCGCTAAACTGTCGAGGCTACTGGCCATGAATCGAAATGAATAAATAAACCTCAATTTTATTCCAGGGAGCTTGGTTTTCTTTCCTTCACCAGTTTCTATCATTTTTGCCCCCACCTCTTTGCTGAATGAGATGCATTTTTCTTCGGTGTTAGGTATGACGTCAGTGTCTCCATTATCACCCCGTAGTTATTTTATAAGTAAGTGTGCATCATATCCGGATAAATTATAGAAAAAAACTGGGATAAAGGAAGGGTTTCGATATTGTAGGTTACATAGATTGTGAACCGGGCCCCTATAGTTTAATTCCCATTTTGACAGATCGAGTAAATAGTCGTGATCTTTAACTTTTTCATGGTCTGGATTTTCCTCGTTTGAATAAGGTGATGGCTCTGTTCTGATGTTCAACTCACACATATGACATACATCAGTTCTCTGAAAGTGATTTTCATCTTTAGCAGTCATCTTGATTGGTTGTTTCTTGTCATAAATTTTCATTATCTTTAGGGCCTCAGTCTTTAATGTATCATTAAATACTTTAGTGACATCAGGGTCTCTATAAATGATGGGTGCTTTGTAATCTTCATGTATATATTTATTATTTGATATTATTTGATATGAAGGCAGAAACTCATCGCGCTTCCATCAGGTTGACAGGTATCTATCTTATTCGTTAAACACTCAAAATCTGCATTTATCGTGAAAGGTACTCGTAATGATTTATGGTAATTTTTGAACTTTAAAAAATCACCTTCTTTAGGTATTGCTATTTTTACGGCCTTATTTTTTCTACAATCCGGTTCATGTTTTTGCAGATCTTTCTCAGAGCGATAAAATGACAAATACTTTTCACATGGGTATACTCTTCCATCATGGTTACTTAATTAAGCACTTATAAGTTTTGACAAGTCCTTTATCCAACAATAGTGGCTGTTCCCTTCCTTGTTTTTAATGTAAAGCAAATTCATATGTCTCAACCTTATTTTTAGTTATTCTTAAAGGGTATATGTCCTTGCTTTTAGTCTCGTATGAATAGATATTCACTGATATAGCATTCATCTTTTCAAACCCTTCGAATACCTTATCTTCAACTTTTACTGGAAATTCAATGCCTTTCAACTTTAGCTCATTTTTATAAGGTTTATATTTGGTGACTCTTTGGGCATCTTTTCCCGCTGGATGCAGTGCGGACAATATTGTCCACATGAAACACTTCTCATCCTTATTTTTTACGTTTATGACTGCTTTTTTAGCTTTAATCACTTTTGGTAAATCAGTGTATGATGATCCTCTCAGTGGGTTGTATTTATTGATCCTTATCTCATGGCTTTTAATTCCCACAAGCGTCCAGCCTGAACCCCTTGCTACAAACTCTTCCATTTCTGTCAATAACTTTTGAATAACTGATCAGTAATAAGCTACCAAATCAGTTGATTCTAAGATAACTTCATTTTTTGTTTTGAAGTTTTTCCCCATTTCTTCCATTTTTCCCTTTTTTGATAATCACAGAGAAATTGAAAATTAACCTTCAGACCAAGCAGCCTCTTCAGGTTTTTAGTAATGAGTCCCCGGACTACTGATGAAACATCGTTCAAACAGTCTTTGGGAAGCCTCAGATTGCTCTCGTTTTGGATGTCATACGTCTTCAAACGAGATTTATAGGCCGTCTCAACTTCATGGGGGTATATTGCCTTCTCTCCCGCGTTTCTAAAAACAGGTCAGAATCGAATTTGAAGTGACAGTTGAACAATGTACTCTCAATGTATGCTATGATGTCTGCCTTCCTTACCAATTTGGAATAGCCTCTAATACCATGCGTCCGACTAAATTCCCGCAATTGGTTAATGGTCATGTGATGCAAGCTCTGCATATTGTCAAAATCATCCTCCTGGTAGGCTTCCTTAGGATTATAGTTTTGATGAGCTTTAGTTTGTAAGTGCTTATTTATGCTAGATTCCTTATGTAACTTGCCACAGCATTTTATTTTAAGCTCCCTCTACTTCCCCGGCTTGCTGAACAAATCATTATCGAAACTGGAAAAGCCATTATGATATTGAATGAGCTCAATCAGTTCCGACTTTTTAAACTTCGAGTATCCTCGAATATTATTTTCTCGACAATAGTCTTGCAACTGACGAACGGTTTCCATCTTTATTATATCTTTATAAAATAAATGTATTTCTTTAAATGCTTAAAATATTGAGGGGAGTCTCCTTCAATTCAAAAGACATTTTAAAAGTTGTTAAACCATTAAAACGTATCAAAAATTAGATGAACTAGAGGTCTCATTTTTCATCATTTATGGTGTGTTTTAATTGTTTTTATTAATTCTTCTTTATTAATAGTCGACCCATCTAACGAAATCTAACATGAATTAAAGACGACTCCTTTTTTCTTCAATTCATTTTTAACTCTAACGTGGAGTGTTTTTGAATTTGGGTGACATGAAAGGTCTAATAGGATAGAGACCTCTGTAAAGAGGGATCGTTGATGTCGTAGTGCACTTTTGGCGTTAATGTCCTGTGCTCTGATTTATAATAGGGGTATACATCATCATTTCGTCTAATAGGGATAAATCTCTCACGCTTCTGAGGCTCGTCAGGTTGTGGGGCTCGGTCTTCCACAGAGATGCCAAACTTGCATTGGATCGTTTCAAACTTTTCGAGAAGCTCATTGTTCTGACATGATAATCCTACAGATGAATGCCCAGCTCTTTCAACATAGCTCTATACCGCTCTCTATCTTTCACCATGCATTTACTCATTTCTAATAATTCATCAATCTTTTCCGTTTTACATTTAATTTCTTCATCTTTCCCAAGAACAATACTTTGCTTTTTATCCTCAATTTCTTTGAGCTTCAGTTCAAAAACACCTTTATCCATCGTCTTATTCACAAAGTAGTTGAGGTTGATGTAGCTGCATTTGTCGTAAAATTCAACTGATATCCAGGAGACGATATCAAGGATAAGTTCCTTACGGTCTACTGACCTGTTATCTGCTTGTTGAGAGAATCGTTGTTTTGTAGTTTGATCTCGTTAAAGCTTACTGGAGAATTTTCCTAGGCAGCTGATGAGTGGTTCATGTGTGTAAACATCTTGTTGATGTCAGAAATCTGAGACTTTTTTCGACTTAAATCTGTTTTTCTACTGAGTTCGTTTATACCGCCATATCCAGTCTCTGGATAATAAACTTTTTGGAGGTCCTCAGTTACCCATTTAGCGGTAAAAAACGACTTTTTTTTAGAACCGCAAAACATGTAGATCATAGGTCTGCCACTTTTAGAGGAAGTGTGCTGTACGTCATTAGCCTCAGTGTGGGTTTTACATTTTAGGCAGTATATTTTTGAGCCCATTCCATTTTTTTTTTTTTTTTTTTGCTTTGATAATTGGCTTCACAACAGCTCTATCTAACCTTTCACTGAGAGTTGGATTGGGAATATCCTCAAGCTCTTTTATCATGTCTGAGTCTCACACCTTGTTTCTTGTTTCGGTATCTTTGTTTTTTAGGTAACACACATCATGTTTATAGGCTGCCTCATCGACTCTATTAACGGGCTTACTCCATTCTTTGCATGTCAAATCGGAATTTAATCTAGTTTTACCTCTGAGTAATTGAGTACCTGGCCCCGTAAATTGGTGACCAGGCAGATGCATTTCAAATGGTAAATTATTAATTGCAGATTTAACAACTCCTTTTCCTTTCGTCATTTATTTATATGAAAAAATATATTTACACGCATATTCATAGGCATTCAGTTGGGTTTGTTTCATGCATTTTTTTTTGGGTAAGAAGACTGAATTGTTGATAAAATCATCTTCTCTACTGTACACCTCTTCTTCTGATAATGCATTTGATTTGAAAGAATTCAACAGTTGTTTATAAAACTTGTAAGATTGCTCATAATCTTCGTTCATTTCCACGATATTCATGGACTTTTCAATAACTTCAACTATATCAGCACTTAAGCTCAGAGCGGCTAAGAATACCATCCCAAAAGCTGATAAATCCAATGAACTGCAGACCAACTTTGTAATGGATAAGAAAACCTTTATCTTATGATAATAATGGTAGCTCTTTCTATACACTGGAATTTCTATACACTGAAAATGGGTCACTTATTCACATATATCGGGGCCCTTTCAATATGGAAGAGGTAGAATCATTAAAAGAGAACAAATAAAAGTTATAAGTGTGGATAAGTAAATAATTTTTCACATTTAAAGAAAAAATTTTCTCATATAATAAACGCAAAATGGAATTGTTAAATAAATTAAACGCACTCAGTTCATTAGAAGATGGAGCAAAGACTTCCAAGAAAATGAGGGAGCTCAACATCCATGAAAAATATCCTGTCACTGAAATTAAGCAGATAACCAACCACAAGATATGGAAATAGAATAGTTGAATTGCCTGATTGTCTTGTATCGCTACCAAAAAAATGTTAATGGCGTCAGATTATTTAAAACTTAATGATTTGAAACCATTTTTCTTTGTGTATTTGGGAAGTAAGTCTTTCGGGAAGTCTCAACCAGCACAAATGTTTCAATTCGAACAGTAATATTAGATTTTAATGGTTTTGAAAATCATTAAAATCTAAAGAAGTTTGTTCAGTTTAGATAAAATATCACACCCCATTTTCCGAATATTTCCGTTCTTCCCTTCATGCAATATTTGATGCATTTGAATACCATATTTTAAAATTAGGAAATAAATTTCTTGATATTTATCAGTTTCTTCTAAAATTCTTCTTCTAAACTTCTTTATAAGAATAACTTTTGACACACTCTTGCCAGACTAGTCAATCTACAGTTCACACTCCCGTTAAAGTGCTCTATCACCGAATAAGTAGTAAATATTTTCCATTTCTGCTTATTATTACTCACATTTCTTTAAATGAATAAAATGAGGAAGCGGTTTGAAAAGCTGCGACCTTGAGTCGTAAGAAAAACTTTTTTTTTTTTTTTTTTTTTGTCTCGACTTTGCAATGACGTAAGAGATTTTTATTCTAACTATCACTGGATGGCAGCACGAATTGGACTCGGAATCTGGTATAGAAAATTTTTTGCCTCTTTTCGTTTTAATTTCTGAAGTGTTTTTGACGATAATTTTCAATCAGATAAATTGCAGTCTTTTATAGTTTAAAGATTTTTCATACTCTGAGAGAGAAATGACTTGTTGAAAGCTATATTATTATATTTTAGCGTTTTTTTGTCTTCGGTGACATGTATATATTAATTAGATGTTCTCTCTCTGTCTGTTACCCAGTAGCTCCGTGGCAAAGTCTAAGCTTAGCAACTTAGTTTCGATCTTCAGCCTCGGCTTGGGGGCAGCTTTCGCGAATAGTGTAATGCTATTTGCGTTAAGCTCACTTATGGATCAACCACGAAGCGAAACATGAGTGATGGGTTGAGACTTGTGGCTTCTTTGTCCATTTAGATGTTATGTTTGTGTTGTCTTGTGTTGTCACATTAATGTATATATGCAGGCCCTGTTTGTCAGGTGGAACTCAAGTTCTAGATATCGTAAGCAGCTGTTGGAACTGGACTTCTGGTATCACTGACCTGGCGGGTCATTTGTTATTTTTTTTTAAGAAATGGGGAATAAATAATTTTCCAACGCATCAAAGAGGGTGCGTTGAAATGCTTCAATATATTAATTAATATTTTGAAATTACAGTAGAAGGGGGTGCTTGCCAAAGGGGGTAGGTCTCACTAGCTCTTACCGGGTGAAATTGAGCCATGAACGCTACAGGGGAATTATATTTTTTAATAGTTCGATTATATGTATATATATATGTACGTATGTGTGTGTATATATATATATATAAGATGAGGGCATGTTTGTATACTCTTATATAATAATAATCTAATGTTAAATTTTAGCACAAGGCAGAGAGATATAAAAGATAAAATAGAACTTTTTATAAGATAACATTCAAGTTTTCTATTTTATATTCATAAAACAATATTTTTCTTCAGCTCTCATCAAAACTCTCAATTATTTTTTTAAACTTTTCTTCTAAATTTCCTAGGCGTTCGATGAATTCAACCCTTTCACCTGGGGTTATTGATGAAAGTATCATTGATTGAAGCTTCTGAAGTTCTGCTCGAAAGCTATAATTTAACGAGATGCGAGTGCATACCTTAATCAAATGTTCGGGTGTGTTTCTACACATTCCCATTTGTTTATTTATACATATATCTTTTCTTTAAATGCAAAAACACTTTACAAGTATATATATATTTATTTCCTTTTTAGAAGTTTTAAAATCATTGTTTTATAAGAGGGTGTGGCCTCTGAGTAAAAGGGAGTGCTCACTGAAAAATACGTTTCGGATGACTTTTCTAAAAGTGAATACAATTTCTATGGGGTTTTAAAAAGTGGGTTCGAAGACTTTTATTTTTAAAATTAATATGGGCAAATGTTAGTTTTTTAGAGGTGGGGGAAATTTTAATAAAGGTCATTGTTCTTGAGAGGAGGCGTGGCATTTAAGAAAAAGGGGGTGTTCACCGAAGGGGGTATTCTTCCGTCTCAGCGACGTTTCACGGATAATTTGTATTAATAAAATAGACTTTTTAAAAGTGGGTAACAACGAGTTTTAAACCATTGTTTTATAAAATTGGTATGAGCCATTACTTTTATAAAGTGGGTGGAGTTTTAATGGTGTCTGTTGTTTTTAAAAAGGGGTGGAAAATTTATAACGTTTTCTTATTATATTAATATCCAAAAGTGGTTTTGATTTCTATGGAGGTTTTTGACTATTATTTTTTAAAAGTGGGTGGAAAAAATTATATGTTTAGGATATCATTCTTTTCTAAAGGTGGTGGTCAATTTTTATGAGGAAGGCTTATAATCTAAACGTCATTGCGAAAGCTCTGTCAAATGCACACTACTTTTGCACATGCTGCAGAATTTCCGTAGCCGTGTTTTGCGTGGCCTGCACCGCCACACGTCAGAGTAGTTCCAACCACCATGCTGACGTAGCTGTGGCTGCACTGACACTCCCGAATGTTTCTCAGTTCCTTGTTCCAACCATCTTCGCCATAGCCGAAGCACTGCGGACGAGTCCAGGTGTCTGTCAGCTACGATTTACCGCATGGACCAATCTGCTCTCCTCACTCTGATTTGGCGCAGCATGTCCGCGTTTGGACCTAGCGCCAACCAACCAACCAACCTCCTCACTCTGATTACCATTTCCTTCATATACTCATTTGGCAGCTGGAACTGACTCTATCCATTATTCTTTACAATTAGAAGCGTCCTTTGTAATAAAAACAAACTTTCAGCTATTAATTTTCAAGCAACATTAACAACGCGAATCTTGCCCACTCTGCTGGTTGCTCAATTTATATCCCATCCTATGTGTGCTGGAGAGCTGCGCATTTTCCATCCTTTAAATTAATCGGTTAGGTGGGTCTGTCCTTCTATTTGTATAATTTTCTGGCCACTCTCTCTTGGTGTTGCATTTTCAATGTCAAGCTAATAAACAAAATCAATTCATTAGCAGGTTTAATTAAATTTGAGTAAAATCAATTGGAATTTAAGCATTATTTTAAGAAAATTAAGAAAGATTTTATTTAATGAAAGAAGTATTATTTAAGAAATTACAAATTACATGCAAATTTCAAACAATTGACTTTTTGAGTTAAAAATTGAAGCAATTAATTAAAAGTTGTTGTGGATTTCCTAAATAGAAGCATAAGGAATAATCTTTATCAACTATAATCAAAAAGCAAAAAGTAAAATACTAGGTTTATCTTAAAGATAGACTATTTCATTATTTACCTAATGACATCATGATAGGTTTTAAATCTGCTAATAAGCTTCATCTATATACATATATCTTCAATAATGGATTGAATAATTCTGTCCTTGAATTATAATGTATATTTAAAAATTAAGCGAAAATTATCGATAGATATTTTCTAACAATTAATTCTTACTTTACAAAAATTTTGTATCATTTCATAGAAAAATTTGATTAATTTGTAGTTTATACATATTATAAGGAAAAGTCTCAAATTGTAAATCATTTGAACTATGTGCGAAGCGTATACACCTTGTTCTGCTCTCATAAGATGATATAATGAGTAAGTGTATATACATTTAAATGAATTATATATTTTTAAGAGTTATTCTTGTGTATTAAAATGCATTGAATAAAGGATATAAGATCTTATATTTACCAATCATTTTTGTATGAATCTTATTTCTTTGAATATTGATGATAATATTTAGAGAAGATGTATAAAAAAAAAAAACAATCACAAAGATTACAAAACCAAGGTGTGTTTTTAGTTTAAATGATGTATGAATTTCTTTTATAATTTACATCCGAAAGTAAAATAATAACAATCCAGCTATTAAATTATTTTTAATTCAGTAAGCGAGAAATTCGGAAACTTTATTATATCTAATATTTTTTAAGTTTTTTAAACTGCTTAAATTTTTTTCAATGATTTTAAAAAATTTGCTTTCTAAATTGCTTAAGCATGCTTGTGTTAGATAATTATGTTTTTAAATAAAGAAAACGCTGAAAATGGTTTAGAATACGTGAAATATATGGTTGCATTTTAGATATTTCAGTAACTATACAAGTGTCAAGTTACAAAAAGAACTTAATTATTGCATATTTTTCAAGTTTATTTTAAAAAAATGTTTAAAAATAAAACACAAAATTTTTCTAAGTATACGTAACTGTTCACTTTAAGATAATTAATTGGAATAAATTATATAGTTCTTAATATTTTAAAATACACACTCACCTACAAATCAAAAGCCGTAAATTATTATTTTACTTTATAGTAATAGCATAGAAAAGTCAGATTAAGATATATTTTTCTGCAAACACTCATTTAGCATGATGCATAACTCCTTAGTGCATTATAGCATGCAGCTGGAATTTAATTCATAACTTGTTAGTAAATTACAAAATAATCAAAAATAAATTTCAGGTGTGGTTTAGTATTAAGCAACTATTTAATTTCTTTATCATTATCCGTTCATTTAATGAAAAACTATTCATTTTCTTAGCGAAAGATGAAATATCTGCTCAATTAATCTTTTTAATATATATATATATATATATATATATATATATATATATATATATATATATATATATATATATATATATATATATAAAATAAGAGCACTAAAAATTCTGTTTGAATATGATTTTAGGTATAACATCAATGTTTAAATAAAATTATTTTTTCCTATATTTGATTTTAAATTAGCAGTATTTTATGAAGTATTAATTGCAAATTTTCAAGTACCTCAATAAATTCTCAAATATAAAAAGAGAATTTAATGCTAATGAATATATAATTCCCAAACAAATTCTCAAAGGGATTTTATAACTATTAAAAACAGAATAAAATAATCATGCTTTTACAAATAAAGTGAAATTAATTTTTGTAGAATGTATTTTTAATATAACAAATTATTTTTAAATTGTATCGCAAATTTAAATTGATTTGTTATGAAGTGACATGTTTTAGTTTCCCTACTTTTATTGAAAAATACGTTATATTTCAAAAACATAAAAAAGGGAAGAAAATAACTTTCTTAAGAATTATTTGCATTATACCAAACAAATTTATGTTGATGGTGGAGAACCAGATTTCTGTATATAAGAGGCTTAAAATAAAGTCTGTAAAATTTTACTAACTTACTTAAGTTCACTAATTGTTATTAATGAAATAAAAGTTATGACATATTTAATCGATTAACCATGACTTTAAAACTCAAACACATATTGCTTACCTTAAAAATGTCTAGATATCAAAAATGCATTATTAAATGTTCTTTACTCAGGCGATGGTTAAATAAAAATTTTTAAACACGTGAGTTTTCTAAGAAATATCACACAAAAACTAACGCCATGCCTCAAATTTTAATTTCATAAGACGTTAAACTAAATATTCTTACGGATCATTTGAAAAAAAATATATTAAAATGGACAACGCTCACAAATTCCATGTACGGGGGAAAAGTTAAGTAAACATGGAGCTTTCATGTTACATCGGATAAAAAATTTTAAATGAGAAAAACAATACTTTTATAAGAACTTAAACTAATAATGTCATATGAACATACCCTTGGTATTAATTTTGGTGAATTTTTCATCAAATATTTAATTATTTAAAAGTAATTCCAAAAATTATTTAGCAATTAATTTATTTATAAAAAATAATTTAATTTAAAATTTATTTGATTAAATAAATTAAACAAAATTAACTTACGTAATAACTGTTTTACATTCATTAATTAATTTAAAAAATTTTGAAACTCTTTCCAACACTCAAAAAATAATATGTATCAAAAGTTTTAAATAAAGCATAAATAGTAAATATGAGAAATATATATATATATATATAAATATATATATATATATATATATATATATATATATATATATATATATATATATATATATATATATATATATATATATATATATATATATATTAATATATAAATTAATATATATACGCCATTGTCAACATCAACAATATTAATGTATGTGAGAAAGTGTAATAAATTTTAAAATTATTTCATATACAAAAGCTATTGGAAGAAAATATATTATAAGGTAAACATATTTATAATATCTATAACTTATTTTTAGTTTCCGTTATTTTCTCATTTTTTCCTTTTGTAGGAATAATAATTATTCCCAAAGACGAATTTTATATTTATCAAATAAAGCCCCAGCACAATATTTAAGATATCCATAACTTTCTTCTAATCTTTCATTTATTTTCATTTTCATTACAATTTTAAAATTTAATGTTCACCGATTTTTTTGTGAAATTGTTGTTGCATCTTTCTTTTTTGTAAGTTTTAAATTTTGAATGTTTGGTTATAAGAACAGTTCGGTATCTATTTGTGTTGAAAATTCCAATATTGAATTCGCCGATTTCTAGACTTATTTCATATTAAAGTTTCCTTTTTGATATTAATGTACCTTTCTAGCATTTTACTCAAATGCATATTTGGAAATATTCATTAACATTTTAATTTTCTGAGAAGCACAAGGATGATTTCACATTGTATTTTGTCTTGATACATTGGTAGTATCTCTCAACATTTTTTCTGTAAATTTAACTGTCATCAATGTGTTTTTTTTTTTTTTTTTTTTTTTTTTTAAAGAATTTTTCTAAAATTATCCCGAAGGACATTTCTTATGTTGAAATCTTTATTCCTCGGTGATAAAAAGCAGACAAAGTTGAAATATTCATCACATGTATGTTCAGAGTATTATCTTTATTGCTTTCGTATTTGCATTCCACAACAATTTCTTCTTACAAATTACTTTATTTCTAACAACCAAAAATGAAACTTTTCACTCACAAGTCTTTTATTTCATTTCAAATTGCAGCTCTAAGCCTTTGCATCATGTGATTTATGCACTTTCTTTTTTACAACTGGAATAACCGCTTACACTTTCTTTTGTTCAGGTGAATGAATTTTTCAGAACTGCCATAACATGTAATTGTTGTATGTAACTTATCATACGCGTGGGGTCATTTTGAAATGCGGATTGCGGCAAAATGCGATTTCCATGCTCCCAAAAGGAAGTGTTTTTGTGGCAGCTGTGTGTATCCTACTTTTCGAATGTAAAGTTCATCACACTGTATTCCTTAATATCTCAAGAGGAAATGTTGCACCCATAACAGAACTTCGACAAAATTTCAAAATCTACAACTAAACCTGCAAGGAGAAAAAACTAGTATTCCAATACCATGTAATGAATATTGACGTCATGTTCCGTCATACCAACAGAAATATAAATGTGTAACAGATCCTTAATGTTTAAGGGGACAGCGAACTTTCAAAAGTAATTTTTTCAATTATTATCCAAATTTCTTAAAATTTAGCACAAATATTAAGCTTTATTTATTTAAGTTAAATTGTAAAATTTCAAGTTAAAATATAAAATAAAAAGTTATATTTATGGCAATAAATGTATGTAATTATAATATCCGATAAATGTTCAATACTAAAAGAACCCCCTGCGCCTTAAATATGGAAATAGTCTTTCAATTTTCATAAATAATTTATATATATCTTTAAAAATAACACTTTACAAACTACATTTATTAACTAAAAATTTTTAAATATATGTTATAAAATTTTTCATAAAAATATCACATCAACATTAATTTCAGAGCTTACATTTTAATTTTATGTAAAGTTACATCCAACTTTTTTAGGAACATTTGAAAAAAAACATCATACAAACAACTGTAGCGAATGCTACGTACTTGGGGAAAAAATTAATGGGCATGGAACATTTTAGGTTCACATATTTATCAGAAAATTTAAATCTGAGAAAAACAGTATTTATATCTGTGTGGTGCTTGACACAATAATTTCATATTTAAATACCATTAAATTGTTTTTTGTTGAATTTTTCATAAAAGTATGTTTTATTATTTAAAAAAAAAACCAAAATGTTATTTAAAATTAGTTTAAATAATTAAAATTTACATATTGCATTTTAAAAATTTTTTCGAACATTTGAAAAAATTATATTATATAGTGCATAGAAAGCATAAACTCTGTAAGCATATAATAAATTAATTTTAAAATTCTAGATAAATACAAACTTTTAAATTTAATAAAAAGTAATATATTTTAAAAATTATTTTATATACAAAGTTATAGTAAAATATAATAGAAAATCATAGATTCTTATTTATAATATAGGCATGACATTTTCTCTTTTTGATTTTACTATATACATATTTATTTTTTGTCGGAAGAATATTAATGTTCTAAAATTTTAAACACATGATTCTTAAATTTTTTTAATTAAATATTTTTTTCACAATGCTCCAGCACTGTCAGCAATATCTTTTGAATTTTGTTTAAATTTTTTTATATATTTTGACTTTTGTTGCAATTTATAAAAATTTGATGACCTTCGATTATTTTCTGCAATTCTTGTTGCATCATTTTACTTTGCAAGTTTTAAAGTGTGATCAGACATTACTCCTGCACGTAGCTTTGTTGTATTTAAACTGCAAAATTGAACTCGCTAATGACATGGCTAGAGTTATTGATACTCCAGTCTCTTTTTAGTCTCTTTTTATATAACTTTCGAACATTATTTCTATATACAGCTGTGAAGACTTTCATTTGTATTTTGAGTTTTTACAGAAACATAACGAAGAAGAGTTTCATTAGAGGTCAGTCTTTGGTACACTGATAGTATCTTCTCGACTACTTTTCAGAAAGTTTAGTCTTCATCAGTGTGTGACTTTATGTTATTTCATTGTATACTCCAGCTCTTTGATAAAAGCACCATGATAAACATCCCATGGAACATTTCTTATGTTTGGGCTTTTTATCTGTTGACATACAGTGATAACGAATCGCCAGAATTGAAGTTTTCATCTTTTGAATATCAGGAGCAATTAAGTTTTAATATTGCCTTCCGATAAAAATTTTAGAATTTTAGAAAGTTTCTTCCCTTAAATTGGCTTCCATTCTTTTATAACATTACGAAGTGCTGTTCCAAGTCTTTTCGCAACATGATAAATACATTCTTCCTTAACAATTGGAATATCACTGTATATTTTCTCCTCGTTTAAGTCAAAAAATGTTTTAGAATCATCATCACAAATGATTGTTGTGTACAACATATTATGTGAAAGTGAACGTTTCCGAATTCATAATGCAGCAGCCATTTCCATGCTCCCACATGATTCGCTGAAGTTATTTTGGTAGTTTTCTCTGTGTCCTTCTTTCAAAATGTCTAATTCAGCACTGTCTTCCCCGAGATCTCGAGATGCAATTATACACTCCGAACAGTACTTCGACGTGATTTGAAAATCAACTACTAATTCTATGAGGGAATCAATAGCAAGTCCATGGATTCTCTCATAGGTTTAGTAGTTGACTTTATAAATATAGAGAAATATGACCTCGTTTCTGCTTAGTTCCATCATAGGACACAGAAATATGGAACTGATCCTTAAGATTTAAATTTCAATTTGATTCCAAATGTGCTTTCTTATTTGCACTGGGACTTTTTTTTAACATTTCATCTTGAAACCCTTCATTTTTTATACTAAATTAGACAAACATATAGAAATTTTTTTTAGCCATGTTCACACAATACAGTGTTTGAGAGAATGATTCCATTGCTGCATGGCCTTTCCCAAAGCTCAAAAAAGCTGCCACAACTTTGTTATTGTCATAAAATTTTCGTCACTAGGGTTCTCTAGGACTAGAAAAAGTTGAGCCAAAATTTTCTTTGCAAGATTTGCATTACATTTCTAGTTTCACTCAAAATCTGTAATTTTCCAGAGTAAATACATCTAATAAGCAGACATCACAATTACTGCATGGCAAATTCCTTAGAAGACTGGAGAAGCAGTTTTTATACATAAGAATATATTCATTTCCACTTGCAGGAAGACTATCATTACATAAGTGGATAGATTCTAGAACATTTACATCTATAAAAAAGATTTTTTTTTTTTTTTTTTTGGTAAACTGTTTCCTCTGGTACAGCTTCCTCAGCAAATTTTGATAGTCTTTTAAGAGCTAATTCAATCGCTTCAAGTTTTCGTTTCGTTAGTATGCCTTTAGGTTTCCTGTATCGTGAACTAATTGCATGTATTATGATGGAAATTACAATGTTCGATTCAAGTGAATATTATTTGAGAAAGTAGTTCTAAAAAGAACTGTTTTATATGTAAGTTTAAAAATCAAAACAGAAATCAAGTGGTAAAATCAAAATAATTATAGATGTGAAAAATCAACAAGATTAGTATTGCCAGACGAAATCATACAAATAATAAAAACTAAATAATTTTTATGTGCCTACAATATACTACATCCTAAAATAAGAATTCAGTAAAAATTTGATGAATAAATATTTGCATGCTGTGAGACGATAGGAAATGGGCGAGGCCGTTTGTTTATAAAATAAATACTTTATTTTTTCAAGTTTCAGTAGTGTAAATCAAACAAATAATAGCCAAAATGTGATTACTTAAAACTTATTACTTTCTAGAAATACATATATCTCATTGGAAATTAGTTTATTATTCAAATACACTGTCCTCTTGTTCCTTCCTTGCGTTTTCAAGCAAACGTGAAAAAAGGGCGAGGAACATTACTTTATTAAAACATTAATAACTTTGCCTAAAATTGACTGAAATCAAAAATTCTTTTATCATAACATAGAGACTGATTCATATTTTTTTTATAAACCAAAAAAAAAAAAAAAAATCAATATTTTTGTCCATTTTTAACATTTTGATAGTCGACTGTCCCCTTAATTTGAATTTAACTCCAAATGTGCTTTTCTAATGACATTGTGGCTTTCTCTTAATATTTTGCAAGTAATTCTTAATTTCTTTAGTTAAATTAGAAGAAAGTTTAGAAAAATATTTTTTTATCGATCATGGCCCACGCAAAAACATGCCAGCCGATGAAGCAGCTCGGCTTTCCTCATCTGGAACAACTGCATGCTATATGATGCAAATTACAGAGTATGATTCCATGAAATTATTTGAATGATATTTCTATATGAATAAAAATATATGAGAAGAACTGTTTTAGACATACGCAACAGCAAAAAATTCAAAAGTTAGGGATTCGAAGTGCAATATTGGAAATTCAAACAAAAGTTTCTGTGAAAAGATATCACGATTTGTGTGTTCGGATAGTAATATAAACAAATAATAAAAACTATATAATATTGATGTGGCAAAAATTGAAATTAAGATTTAATGATTTAAAGTAATTTTACATTTTGTGAGAGTTTAGAAAATGGGCGTGGTCACCAGTGAAATTATTCAATCTCTTATTTATAAAATTTTCATTTGACAAAATCACTTTAATATACAAAACACATTACTTTTTAGAAATGTATTTTCTTGGAAATTTGCTATTCTAATCAATATTGTCCTTATGTTACATATTTATTTTCTGGAATTGATATGAAAAAAGGGCGTAGCACATTGCCTGCTTTTTTAAAACACTGAAAATTGAAACGAAAAAAATTTTCCGCAATGGAAATAAGGATAGAGATCTTTTTGTGGTAAATACACATTTTGACAGCTTATGAATGCAACTAGTGTCTCAAAATACATTCCTGAACGTCAGCTCCAGATGGAAATTCTATTGCATGTGCACTGGAAGAAAGTTGTTGCAATAATTTTGCGGTATAAAATGCGATTATTATTTGGACTTAATTTTAGAAACCCTATGGACTTCGATTTTTTTATTTACACTCCTATTATTTCTTGCGTAGGAGTGGAAAGCAATTAGGAAAAAAATGGATATTTAGATATTATCTCGTCAGGCTTTTTTATCTTAATAAATCAAGTAATTCTGCAAATTTAGCTAATTATTTTTCGATATATGAAGGAAGAGCAAATTAGTTTACGTAGTACCATATAACGTACAAATAGATAGAAAACTTATTTGTATTTTATATGGTGCTAAATCACATCATTAACGACATTTATTTTTTCGCAGATATGGTCAACGGGATAATACGTAAATATCAAAGAAGGGTGGATTCACACCCTTATTATATTTCCTTCTGATTTCTGTATTTTAATAAAGATAAACATAAGTGTAATAAAATGCCTACGTAAAATTAATTTTACTAAATAAATAGTTTTTGACACTTTTTCCTTGATTTAATTATAAATTGATATTTCAAGTTATTATTTTTTCCAAAGTCAAAATTAAAATTTTTGTTCATTCAAATTGAAAATTATCCAAGAAAAGTTTTGTACACATGAATTATTTTAATAAACTTTGAATATAATATAAATTTTAATAAAAAAATTTGCAGTCTTAAAAGATTTTCTTATTTAATCTATACATTGTCTAATTTTTAAATTAAAATTTCTAAATTACATGAATCACAATCTGTAAATATTGAACATTTATAGTTGAATTTAAGAGTATTCCTTTATTTGAAAAAAATGAGTTCTTCAATTTTTAAAAATTAGAAAATTTACAAATAATTTACAAATTTCCTCATTTATGTGTATAAAAGATTTAAAGACATTCATTATCACATTTCCTCCTGATTTCCGTATGATAATGGTATTATGAATATTAATGACAATAAAATATCATGTGTAAAAATTTGAGGTTGAAATTAAATATTTTTTTCACTAAATATACCAAACAAAATATTTATAATTTGTCATTTTACCATAATTACATGAAAAATGACTTTGGTTTCATTATAGATTCATTATTTCAAGCAGTTTTTTTCCCCTTCTATTTTTCATTTTATCATACTCATACCACCAGACTATAGTTTAAATATAAATTTAATTAAAGTAAATTTATGATTAATTTCATATTTATTTTTTTTTTACTTGAGTTTCTTTAAAAGCTTCACTCCTTCCAACCAGGAGTAATATCTGTTTTGATGAATTATTAGAATATTTAATATGTAATAAAATTATATTTTTTTCAATAAGTATTATTTTTTTATAATATTTACGGGTAACTATTTTTATGTATAACTTTTTTTAAAGTAATGCATTATCACTCACAGAAATAAAAATAAACAAAATTATTAACTTCCCAATTAATCTACAATCTATGGATATAACACAAAATTGGTGCTCACAGATTTTAAGTAACCTGAGAAACCTTGCATAGGCTGATGATTTTGATCAGGTGTGCAGCTGTTTATTAGTAGTATATAAAATAAATGTTCTTTTTATTACCACTGGATTGGCGATTTAGCTTATTTACCAGATAACACGAAAATCAAATAAGAAAATATGTAATTTAGATGTCACACATTATAATCGTATTTAGTACCATAATGTTTATTTATTTTTTATTTATTTCTTTATTTATTTATTATTTTTTTTTTACTTTTAAATTGCTTTGAAGTCTTTTTACAACAAATTCCAATGTTACTACGTTTTTGATTAAACTTAAAACTTAACTTTTAAATGTTTCTTTGGCTATAGTTTTCTATGACTGGATCAAGCATTAAAATAACAAGCTCTGTTTTTGGTTCCCAAATCACTGTCGTGAATTCAAATTCTATATCATTTTCTTTCTCGCATTTCCATCCATCATTGTTCTTTTTCTTTATTATTTAATGTTTTAATGAGTTGCTAATAAAATAATCAAGTTAATTTAATTTTTTTTTTAGTTAAAGTGTTTCACTAGAATCACTGACATCCATATATGATAGTATAAAACTAAATTGAATACGTTAAAGGTTTTTTTTTTGCATTATATTGTTAATTTTAATCTCAATGATTATATGATGCATTATTTCTCACTGTTCGCTTAATTTTGTTTCCAATGAAGCTAAATTAAGAGATCTGTCAGAGCTATTGTTACTTATAAAACTAGGAATAGCAAAAGTCGCTATACCGTTAGCTATGCGAAGAAGAGTTTGTAAAAAGGGCGGCTACAGAAATTTATCAAACAAGCCGTGAATATCTGGAGCAGTGGATTTACTTTCTTACCAAAGAAATGGAGATATTTTATTGTGCAGATTTAAAAGAAATCCCCGCATGGGAAGACGTTCAAAAATCTCTGGATGTATTAATTGAAAAGGAATATATTAACTGTAATAAAGATGCAGAAGTTTTTGACGAATTTTCATTAATTTGTAACTACATTACATCGCAGAAAGTAACCGAATGGAATAATCTAAATGTTTCCACGGAAACTCGTTGAGTGGAAACATTCAAACACTTTCAAGCCCACAATCTTCAGTATGAAAACTTTTTCTATTTTAATTGAGAATATTTTACGCTTGCCTTCTACAAATGCTCCAGTAAAAAGAGTATTTTCTATGATGAACAAATTGTGGACATCTGAGAAGACCCAGTTACAAATTTCAGTTCTAAAGGCGATGTTGATAATTAAGGTGAATATAAAAAAAAGCGTGCCAAGAGTTTCATTCTTACTTAAAATCATCACCAGCAATATTAAAGCAAATTAGTTCCTCTGTTAAATATAAATATAACTAAACGTTTCGGGTATATATATATATATCTTTTAATTCGTAACTTTTAAGCTAACTGACTTTTTCTGAATAAATAACTTTAAAAAAGTGTTTTTTTTTATCGACTACCTGTTAATTAACCTAAATAAACCGGTGTCCCGTTTTTAGTCAAAAAATAAATGATCACGTTATTTAAAACGCTATTGCGGTGCTTGTGTATAATTCTGAGAGAAAATATGGAAGTAACCAAACTTTCCAGGGTAAGTAAATTAATTTCATTTGTTTTATTTGTATGGTTTTTATCTTGTTATTTTGTTTTTGAATTTTTTAATAACATTAATAGTAATAAAAAACTTAAAATGTGATCAAAAAGTGAATTCCTGTGGCATTTTTTTCAAAATTTGTTACGCGTAAAGTCATATTATTCAAATTTGAACTTTCATAGTAAAATAAAATAGTTATTTATTTTTTGATTTATTAATAATGATAAAATGTTTGAGTAAACAATGTTAAGCTGTTTCAATAATTTAAAAAATATTTGATATCAGGTGTTTAAAAATTTCGCTAATTGATTTAAAATTCATTTAATATATAGCTGGATTGTTATTATTTCACTTTCGGATATAGATTAAGTTTGAAATTCAGACATTGTTTAAATTAAACATCAGTCTGGCTTTGTAACCTCTGTGAGTGTATTTGTAATATTTTATATTTATGATAATTTTTAGAGAATATATATCATGAAATGATATAAGTTTATTCTAAAATAAAAATTAATTGTCAGAAGATATCTCTCGTTAATTTTCAACGCAATTTTTAAACATACTTTATTATTTCTGGACACCATTATTCCCGCTCTATTTAAGTTGTATATAGATGAAGCTCATATACAGATTTAATACTTATCATGATGTCATCAGATAAATAATGAAATAGTCTGTTATAAAATAAATCTGGTACTTGAATTTTTGGTTTTTGAGAGAGTGACGTGGATAACGAAGTGGTGGTGATAAAGGAGTGGCACATGATCATCATCAACTGATCATAATTTAAAGGATACATTCATCTCATACATTAGTTGAATATACCTGCTGAATTCGCAAAATCATATTGATAAAATTTCCTTGCCTTTTATTTGAGAACTATAAGCATATCCCACCTATTTCATGCATTAAAAAATTCCGAAACAATAAAATTTCTTGTCGAAACAGTTCTTTATGAATAACCTTGTTTTTCTGTACTGGAAACATATAGAGGGAATGAAGGCTCATTAACACTATTTAAACTTAGCTTTTTTCATGTTAATTTTAATAAATAAGCTAAGAATTATTGCTAAAAAAACTTCAAGAATAGAACAAAAGCTATATTTTAGTGTCTATGGCTGTACAGTGGATGATCGGTTAACGAACAGTTCGGACTGCGAAATCAGACAACGAACACTGTCTTGAAATATTTCTGTGTTCGGACAGCAAACACATATTCGTATAGCGAACTAAAACGAATGCTTTGGAACACTTCTCGGCTCTCCGAGTGTGAAGTGCAGGGTGGAAAAATCCAACAAACCAAAAATCATTTTTCCTCTCTATTGAATTGTTTTTTGCCTATTAAACATCAAAGTTCTACACTGAAATTTTTCTTTTTTACAATCAAATATTTATAAGTCAACCATCAGTTTCAGTTTTAATTACATTTAAAATCGAAACTAATTTCATTTTTCGCACCCAACCTTGTTGGTTATTTGTTGAAAGGAGGGGAGATATTAGAACTATGGTTTCAATAGTACCCTAAAAAAGCTGATATTGGTAAGATAAGGCATCTTTACAAAGATAATGCTATTAATTCCGTCTGGAATGTCTTAAAAAAAAGAAAAGCAATCGACATTGTTCATGTTTTTTAGTGTCACATAAACAAAAATAAATAAAAAGGACTGATTAATATGCAAGACTATATGTATGAAATACTTTTTTAACATACTCATTTAGAAATTATACATCCTTATTTTGATATTATTTTCATGGTCCCCAGAACGAATCGAAAAGCTCATATACTGAACATGTACAGGATTATGTTCGCTAACCCATCAACCCCACTGTACTTTTTATACTTATACTGTTTATCAAAAATTTAGAATCACTAATTATCGATAAGTGCTTATATCAGATGGAGTATTTTACGAGTATTTCAGATTTACCCACCTATTTCATTGTGAGACAAGCGATATTTTTCAATGTTTCGCCAGTGTTCTTGCTTCCTTATCAATTAGAAATATGTTTGATACTTCCTCGAACGATTCTTTTAATCAATTTTCTACTTTTCATAATTGTAAAAATTCCCAGTCTTTGACATTTATTTAATTTATTAAGTTGTTGCATATAATTAAATTAAATATTAAAAGCTTGAAATTTTAGCACCAATTTCGTTAAATATATTTTTTTTTTGAAAATACATATGGAATACGTGGATTTTAGTGGAAATAAAATTCTCAACATTTACGTTTATATTTCATTGAAATTAAAATCTCATACTAGTACCATAATATTTCCCAATAATTCATTAGTACAAAACAAATTAATTACCTAGAATCTCTGTGTATTTAAAATTTTTATCAATCATTAAAAATTTGTATTTTGGAACTGCAAATTATAGTACTTATCCAAAACAATGGGGAACCGACAGAAAAAAGTATTTTCCCTTGAATATAGTGTAGAAGCAGGTTTTGAAGTTAAAATATTTTGTATCTTCCTTAAAATGGACGTATACAAATATTTTAGGGGGCAAGTGGGTCGTTGAACCATTTCTCAAGCAAAAGCTGTTTTAAATATCTTAGAAATTCAGAAAGAAAATAAAAAAATCTTTACATTTCCAAAACAGATCACAAAGCCTCAGTGATGTCAAATCTGATGATTGGGCAGGCCATTCTAGGAATGCAGTTGAATCCTCATGTTTATGAAACTATAATTGAACAGCTCAACTGCAGTGAATTGTCATTTTGATTAGGTACAATTTCCAAGTGAAAACAATATCTGTACAATAGGACGCAATTGGTTTGCGAAAAGAATAACGTAGTCAGTGCTAATTTCTTATCTATTTGAGGTGATTAGGTATCTACACTAAAGCAAGAAAAAAGTCCCTAAACCATTTCAGAACTATCTCCATGACTTCTTTTTTCTAAGAAGAAAACAGATATATAGACTTCTTTTCGGTTTCGATTCCTAATTCCGCAAAAGATCCAACGAGTACATGTGATATACGTGCTTGTTAAATCTGTTGTCGGTCATTGAGGAGTTACCATGTGTGCAATGAACTAGAGAATATTTCTTTTCCTTCCAGATAAATGTCAAAATTGAGGGAGTGGATTCTCTTGTGCTGCCATCAATCGGAGGAGTTTAAAGCATAGTCGTACTTCGACCTTGTAGTGCCCTGATTAAACGAATTACCCACCTTACTGGCTAAATTCGCATAGAGAGCTTGGCTTTTTTAAATACCCTAAGTATCATAGCTATTATGCATCAAAAATTCTGACAGATCTCTTGTTTTAGCTTCATTAGAAGGAAAATTAGGTGGACAATGATGCATGACACACACGCACTCTTGAGATTAAAAATAACATTAAAGTACAAAAAATAGCTATTATGTATTCAATTTAGTTCTATAGTATCTTATATGGAAGTCAGTGTTTCTGGGCAAACGCCTTAGCCATAGAAAAAATTAGATAAACTTAAGTCTTTTTTAAGCAACTCATTATATAAAAAAATGAATAATAATGGGAAAAACAAGGATAAATGGAAATACGATAATATTGGAGCACATTTGGAGTTAAATTTCTGTGTGGTATTTGCAATCTGTAGTATGCACTTCCCCTTTTATATCTCGGGTGTACCTTACAAATTCTCTTCATTGAGGGGAATAAATGTTTTAGAATTACCATAACATAGAATTGTGTGTTGTTTATAATTTACCATACGCGTGGTATCGTTTCCAAATGCGTGATGCGGCAATGATTTCCATGCTTCCACCTGATCCGTAACACTATAATTTTTATGATAAGACTATAATTTTTATGCACCTAAAAGGTAAATACCCCAATTACTGCAGGAAAAAGATGAACGTAATGCATAATGCTAACCAAGAACCAACCAAGTCTTCCAAAGCAAGCAGATTTTTCTTAAAAAACTGGTAAAAATGTTTTAATCATAATAACATACCCTTTTAAAACCTCAGCAGCAATGTCATTCTGTAAATGGAAACATTTCAACATTTTCATCTGGAAATGAAAATTTTTTGTCTACTCTTTCCTTAACTACATTTCCTCAGCTCATGCGGGTTTCGATTGTTGAGTCGATTACGAGAACGAGTTTCGGTTTTGTGGGTACAACCTTCGGCTTTCTGCATCTTGAACAATTTCATTTTATATGATGCAAATTACAGAGCATGATTCAAGGGAATATTTCGAATGATATTTCTATATGAATAAATATTTATGAGAAGAACTGTTTTATACATACGCAACAGAAAAAAAGTTCAAAAGTTAGGGTTTCGAAATACAATTTTTGAAATTCATACAAAACTTTCTGTGAAAAAATATCAAGATTTGTGAGTTTGGAATATCCCAATAAAACAAATAATAAAAATATATAATAATGATTTTGCAAAAACTGAAACCAAAATTTAATGATTCAGAAACGTTATTTTACATTTTGTGACAGTTTTGAAAATTGGCGTGTGATCTGTAGTTAAATTAATCAATGTCTTATTTATACAAATTTCATTTTAGAAAATCATTTTAATATTAGTAATTTATAACATATATTATTTTCTAGAAGTAAATGTATTTTATTGGAAATTTGATATTCTAATCTATTCTCTATATCATACATTTTATTTTCTCGAAGTGATCTGAAAAACAGGTCTGTTTTAGTGAAAGACTGATAACTGAAACGGAACACTTTTTTCGCAATGATAATAATGATAGAGATTTTTTATAGTAAACACACTTTTGATATCAAATAAATTTCTGAACTGCATGCCTCCTTCCACAAGAAGTTTTCTAAAAATTCAACAATAGTAGATTCACTCCATCTCAAAAGGAGAGATCTTTAAAGAAACTTCAGCTAAACCATCAGAGTGTGCACAGGCGAACACGTTACTGAATTATTTAAATTTTTTTAAAATTTATTTTTTGGTAACTTTTTTAAAGAAAAAAGTAATTTTTTCATATATATATAAAAAAGGATATATATATATATAATATATATATATATAATATATATATATAATATATATATATATATAATATATATATATATAATATATATATATATATATATATATCCTTTTTAAAGTAATGAATAATAAATCAAAATAAACGAAATTATTTACTTCCCAATTAATGTACACAGTATGGAAATAACATAAAATTGGTGTTCACTGTTTTTGAATAAAATGGGAGTCTCTGCATATGAAGAATATTTTGGGCATGTGTATAACTGTGTGTATTAGTCGCAATGAATTTTTTGTAAAATAAATGCTTTTATTGTCACTGGATTGGCGCTTTAGCTTATTTATAAGACAGCATAAAAATGATATAAGAAAATATGATTTGGAAAGCATTTTTATAATCTCATTTAGAAACTAAATACTTTTTTTTCAAATTTTGGTGTAGCTACATTTTTTATGTAACTTAAAACTTAACTTTAAAAAGAGATTATTATTATTATTATTTTTGCTATATTTTTCTATATATGGATCAATTATTAAACTAACAAGTTTTGGTGTCGGTTGCCAAATTATAGTCGTTAGTTCCAATTTTATATGAATTTTCTTTATCGTATTAACATTCATCAATGTTCTTTTTCTTTATTATTTGATTTTTTGTTAATTTGCTTATAAATATGCTCAAGTTTATTTAATTTTTTCTACATCTAAGGCATTTCGCTAGAAATACTATAAAGGTAAATTAAATATGTAATAGCTATTTTTTATACTTTATTGTTAATTTAAATCTCAATTGTGTATGCGTATTATGCATCATTTTTCTCTTAATTTTCTTTCGAATGAACCCAGAATAAGAGATTTATAAAAGTTGTTGTTAGCTATGACACTTTCACAAGCGGAGATCGCTATGTGACTTTAGTCAGCAACGGGCGCTTTTCGTTTAATCAGGGCACTACCAAGGTGGAATAATGCTATGCTTTAAACTCCTCCTATAGATTAGAGATAGCATTAGAGAATTCATTTCTTCAATTTACACATTGATCTGGATGGGGAGGAAATGTTCTCCAGATCATTACGTACATGCTAACTGCTCAACGTCCGATTACAGATTTAACGAGCATGTATATCGCATATACTCGTTAGATGCTTGGGGGCATTGGGAATCGAACCCCGCCCTTCCGGATGGAAAGCCGATGCCCTATCCACGAGTCTACTTCGGCCCGCCAGAGTTCAAAAACACCAGATAATCTTAATTCCTCGGATCGGTAACCACAGTTTCATGGCTGTTCGGTGTATTAATTGGCACCTTGTCGAAAGTAATGTCACTATAAGATGATCATGACGAAACTGCGAAGATCTCTAAAAGAAAAACCAAAGTCATTACAAAGAAGAGATGGACATTAAAAAAGATATTGACCAGCAGGAGAAAAACCATGGTTATAATGACTGCTGATGTAAAAAAAACTAACTACAAAATCCAAAATCAGTCCATACAGATCGAAAAGGGTTTGTATGAATAAAACAACTGACACAAAACTGTGATTGTAAGCCCTGTTGTGTCTGAAGTAAATCAGAAAAGACGAGTATAGTATTGTACAAGGACCATAAAATAATAAAGAAATTTCGATAGCAAATCAGTGGAAACGTTGTGTTTTTCGGTGACACTAGTTTTTCATCATTCACAACCAGAGAGCGATTTTACATACCACAAATGTCTTTGGAAATCCACAAGACTATTTTCTTCTTAGAAAAAAAGTCATGCAGGTAGTTAAGAAAATATTTGGTGTCTTTTCTCTTGCTTTCGAGTAAATAGTCTAGTCACCTGATATAGATAAGTCATTAGCACTGACTTAGTTATTCTTTGAGAAAACCACTGGCATTCTATTGCGCAGATAGTTTATTAATTCATTCCACCTGAAGATTGCACCTATCAAGATAATTCCCCGATTTTCCGTAGTTGAGCTTTTCAATTATAGTTTCGTAAATATGAGTATTCAGTTGCATTCCTTCCATGGCCGGCTTCGTACTTTACACATCACTGAGCTGTTGAGATCTGTTATGGATGAAAGTAAAGATTTTTTATTTTCCTTATGAATTTTTAAGAGAGTAAGAGAGCTTTTGCAAGAGAAAAGGCTCTACGTCATTCTTGCCCACCCCTAAAATATTTGTATACATCTATTTTAAGGAAAATTTAAGTTATTTAACTTCAAAAGCTGCTATTACATTATGTACAAGATGCAAAGCACTCTTAACGTTGATTTTCCATTACTTTGGATAACGTCTTTAATTTGTTGTGGAAAAATATAAATTTCTTAGTTATTGATGTAAATTTTTAATACGCATAAATTTCAGATAATAAATTTGTTTTTTGTTCTAATATATTATTCCAGAAAATTACATTAACAGTATGAAATTTAATTTAGTTTCATTAATTAAGTTAATTACTTTCATTTAATTTAGCTGAGAATTTTATTCGTAGAAAAAATCAATATCTTTCATAAGTACACTACTGGCCATTAAAATTGCTACACCAAGAAGACGACATGCTACAGACGTGAAATTTATATGAAAGGAAGAAGGTGCTGTGATATGCAAATGATTAGCTTTTCAGCGCATTCAGACAAAGCAGGCGCCAGTAGCGACACCTACATTGTGTTTAAATGAGGAAATTGTTCAGCCGGTTCCTCATACACAAATTGCATTTGAACTTTGTTGCCTGGTGGAAAGTGTATGTGATGCCACGTGTAAGAAGGAGAAATGCGTACCAGCACGTTTTTGACTTTGATAAAGGTCGAATTGTAGCGTACCGGGATTGCGGTTTATCTTATCACAGTATTGCTGCTCGCGTCGGTCGAGATCCAATGACTGTTAGCTGAATATGGAATCCATGGGTTCAGGACGGTAATACGGAACGCCATGCGGGATCTCAACGGCCCCCTATCACTAGCAGCCGAAAAGACAGGCATATTATCCACATGGCCGTAATGGATCGTCCAACCACGTCACGAGTCGTGAGTCAAGAAACGGGGTCGTTTGGAAGACAACAAATGTCTGCACGAACAGTTCGACGACGTTTGCAGCAGCATGGACTCTCAGCTCGTAGACCATGGTTGCGGCTTCCCTTGACGCTTCGTCATAGACAAGAGCGCCTTTAATGGTGTGATCAACGACGAACCTGGGCGCACGAATGGCGAGACATCATCTTTTCAGATGAATCCAGGTTCTGTGTACAGTATCATGATGGTCGCATCCGTGTTTGGCGGCATCGTGGTGAACGTATACTAGCAGCTTGCATTTGTCATCGTCACACTGGCCCATCACCTGGCGTAATGGTATGGGGTGTCATTGGATACACGTCTCGGCCACCTCTTGTTCGCATTGACGGTGCTTTGAACAGTGCACGTTACATTTCTGGTGTGTTACAACCCGTGGCTCTACCCTTTATTCGAGACCTTCGAAACCCTACGTTTCAGCAGGATAATGCCCGACCGATGTTGCCGGTATTTTACGGACTTTCCTTGATACGGAACATGTTTGGCTGTTGCCCTGGCCAGCACGTTCTCCAGATCTTTCACCAATAGAAAAAGTATGGTCAATGGTTGCCGAGCGACTAGCTCGTCACCAAACGCCAGTCACTACAGTTGATGAACTGTGGCATCGTGTTGAAGCTGCATGGGCATCTGTACCTGTATATGCAATCCAATCTCTGTTTGACTCAATGCCCAGGCGTATAACTGCTGTTATTTCTGCCAGAGGTGGTTGTTCTGGGTACTGATTTCTCAGGATCTATTCCAGCCAAATTTTTTGAAATTTTAATCACTTGTTATTTTTAGTATAATATATTTGTCCAATAAATATCATTTTGTTATCTGCATTTATTCCTGGTGTAGCAATTTTAATGGTCAATAGTGTATTTTCAAGTAGAACATATTTAACGAAACTGCTGCTGAAATTTCAAATGTATAAAATTTTATTTAACTGTATACAACTACTTGATAAATTAAAGAAATGTCAGCTATTGAGAATTTTTCTGATTATAAAATGTGGAAAGTTGGTTAAAACAATCATTCGAGGAATGTGTCAAATATATATATCTAATTGATAACTAAGCAAGAACACTAGTTAAACATTCAAAAATATTGCTCATATCACAATGGAATAGATGCTTAAATAAGAAATTCCCTAAAAATAATCCATCAAATTTAAGCAATAATCTATAATTAATGATTCTAAATTTATTATAAACACTCTAATTATAAAGAGTATAGTGGGTAATCGGGTAACGAACCTAATCCGTTACAAGACTAGTTCTCTATCCGAATTTTTCATGATCCCATCAGAGATTTACCACAGATTTTTTTATGTAATCGATTCATTCGTTCTGAGAACCTAAAATGAAATTAAGAAGAATGTATAAAATTTTTTATTAAGTTTATTAAAAAGTTATACATAACGTATAAGCTTGTATATTAATCAGTCCTTTTCACTTTTTATTTATGGGGCATAAGAGAACATGTCCAATATCGATTGCTTTTATCTCTTTTTTAAGATTTTCTGGAAGTGATTAATATCATTGTTGTTGTATTGATCCCTAACCGTACTGATATTAACTTGGCTTAGGTGCCATTCTAGGACTATTGCTCTTACATCCTCTCCCTTCATCAACAAATAAATTATGGTAGGGGGGGTTGCTCAAAGTAAAATCAGTTTTAGTTTTAAATGAAATAAAATTCGAAATTGATGGCCTACTTGAACTATAAATATTCTATTGTTAAAACACAATTTTTACCGGAATAGAACTTTGAATAGGAAAGCAACTTTATTCAATTGGAATGAAAAAGATTTTTTGCCCGTTGTGTTTGGTAACCCTGCATATCATCTCTCAGAACCGAGAAGTGTTCGTTAGAATTAGTTTCAGTTTGTTGTCCTAATATGTGCTCGTTGTTCAAACTCAAAAATCTTTCGGGAAAGAATTCATTGTCCAATTTGTTCCCAGTCCAACTTGTTCATCAACCAATCAACCACTGTACAAGTGATATACAGCAAAATATTTTTTGTTCTATTCAAGTTTTTTAGTAAGAATCCGTAGCCAATCCATTAAAATTAGTAAGAAAAATTACGTTTAGTTGCTATGGAATTGTTTTCAATTTGTCTAAACGTTTCTAGTAGAAAAACAATGATTTTCAAAAATAAATATTACTACAGGGAATTCCATTCTTTTGGAATTTTTAACACATGAAAATACAGACCAATGCTTGTAATTCCAATAAATGTAAGTAAGTAAAGTTCATCACTTTACATATACACAACTAATACATCAAGTGAGGACGAACAATATATTTGTGCTCCATAAAATTATGTCCTTTCTTATTTACTCGTTCTTATATGTATTACTGGTTTATTAAAAATTTTAAAATTATAAATTCATGCTTTCCCAGCTTGCGTCCCAGATGAAAAAACGTAACGATAATATGCATCAAAACATAAGTAAATATCTTTCAATATACAATATATATATTTCCTAAAAATTACAAAAAGTTTATAAATTATATTAAAGTTTGAAATATCAAAAATTAATGAAGTTTTTCTTACATATATATAGTTAATATTGGGATATTACATATCCATTTAATTATTTTAGTAAGAACCACATAAATAATATTCATTAATTAAAACTATAATTTTTACCATTTCATAATTTTCTAATTATATAATTTTCTTAAATTTGTTGTTTTAATAATCTTTAATTAATTGATTATATTCAACACATGGAACTAATAATTAAAAATTTCCCTATCTTTTAAAATAAAATTTTCTGATGTAAAGCTATAAGTTTTCCTCTTTTTTAAATTCTTAGTAGAAGTGTGGTTCACACATTTGCAATTTATTTCATATATTTATTGAAAATTATAAATATTTGACAGTTCATCCCATCATGACAGTCCATCCTCATATTTAAAAATAACTCAGTTTATCGTTTAATGGTAAATGTACTGCAAGGAAAATGATATTAATAATTTCAAGGAACAATTTTAAGAAATATCAGAAATTTACAATAATTTCAGAATACCCGTTAAAAAGTTTTTGAAAAATAAATGATCAATATTTAAATATTATGAGCCACATAAAATTAGCATATATTTGCACACCGTTAATTAGCAGATAACTATATTATGATTGAAAGAAAACAATTAAATAGTTGCTTCAAAATACACTGAACATGTTAATTGAGAAACTCATTATGTCATTATTTAATTAAAAATTATGGGAAAATAAGCTGACACACATCACAATACACTTTGTTGCAAGTAAAAAATTATTGATTTAAAATTTAAAATTATTGATTAATCTTAAGAAAATTAAATTCAAATTGTGTTTCCTGTCTTGTCAGTGCATTAACAATACTTTAAAAACTTACTTTATTAATTCTTCATAATTCTGGTAAATCATTGTTTTTTTTATCGAGAATTTCATCAATAAAAGCTCACAAATGTTTTGAAAATTAACCTAAAATGATATCTTTACTTAACAAAATCAGTTATCTATTTGAGCAATATTGCTACTAAGTTTTATAATATAGTACCAAGCAAATTATCTTACATGTAAAATATAATCCTTCAATATACACATGTTAGCAAAACAATACGGTTATTAAGAGAAATCTTTTCAAATGCAAGTTTGATTAAATTAGAGTAAAATCAAGTTAATTTAAGCATTATTTTAAAAATGTTACAATTTGCTAATTTGATGGACATGCTAATCTCAAAAAACAGTTACCGTTCTCAGTTAAAAATTGAAGCAATAATTAAAAATTATTATTCATTTTCTTGTTAGAAGGATGTGGAACTATCTTTATGCACTAGAGACACAAAGCAAAATTTTAAGCACCAGATTTATTATATAAACACTTAACCTCATTATTTATTTATTGAATTTTATTAAAACTGTTAATTTGTCTGAATTTATATTTTGGTCCATTATATTTTGATGAGTGATGAGAACTATCTCATACCTATTACACAAATCATGAAGTCTGAAAGGAAATTGAAGCTACTTAGCTCAATGACTTTGAAATCAGCAAAATTAGAAAATTTGAAATAAAAATGTTTTAGAAAATTATAAAAAATATAATGAAAAGCAATTTTTGTACGGAATATTTTTTAGATGTTATTCTTTTATAGGAAATTATTGAAGTCACTGATAGCAATTTGAAAGTTATACTTTATATTGCCGGTTATGTAGCAAGAGTAGCATCTTAATCTTGTGTTATGTGTAAAAATAAATCAACTGTTGATAAAGACTTATTTTTAGACGTTGATGAAAGCATTAAGAGATATATGTCAACACTTGATCGTGTTGACTTTTGTGGTCCAGCAATCTTACACATTTAATCTGAATAACTACATTAAAAAATTTTCAAACTTGTATTAATAATTATTATGAAAACGAATTTTTAAGAGATTTTAATCATAGTCTCTTACTCTGTTTACAAGTAGAAGAAAAACTTCAGGAGGATAGGATTGATTTTGAAGGTGCTTGTGCATGCGGTAAACCGGTAAGAAATGTAATAATATCGCGTATAAAAGTTACGAGCCATATACTACTAAATATCTACACAAAAGTTAGAAATGAAAAGATAAATTACAATTTAAGAAAGTATCTAATTGAAAATTAAGTATAATTAAAAAGTGAAATGTAACATTTTATTTTACTAAAACCAATCTTCGTAATTTCGTAAATATTTTATAAGTTAAAACAACTATGTAGTATATATTAATTTCAGATTATAGAAATCAAATTTGTTAAAACTACAAATTTTGATAAACTAATCTGTTAGTACTTTACATATTTTTAGAGACAAATCCAATTTAATTGTTTTCTGACTTTTTTAAAACTATTTTTATAAGTTATGTTCTAATATCATAATCAAGAATAAGATGAACAGTGCATTTTATTCGAAAACAATGATTGTTTCAAATTTTTTATTTAAAAGTAAGTTATATTAGTTCTATTTCTCACACTCAATTGATATAGTTTTTTAATAGTATGCCACAGATGCATAACTGGTTTGATTATAAAAATATTATATTACTTTGTTATTTTTGCTGTTTTGATTTTGTGTTTTTCTTAGAATAAAGATATTTTTTCTGTCTTTGGATTATTTTGTAAACTTATTATTACATTTGATATTAAATGCATGCATTTAAATACATTAAATGTTTTCTATTAAAATGAAGATATTTTTTTAAATTAAATCCGTAACATTTAAAAATTAAATTTCCTAAATTTATGTTTATTTGTGTTTATTTATAATTTCTTAATATTTTACTTTATCATTCTTCCACTGGATTATATATGAATTCTAAACCATATTTTCATAAGACTGCTGAGCTGGCAGCCGAATGGTTATCGCTCTTGCCTTCATTTCAACAGTTGGTGGGTTCGAATCCCACCTTGGGCATGAATGTTTATAGTGGTTCGGAAACCACTTTAAACCGTAGTTTCCTGTCTAATTAGCTCTCGTGTGCAAAAAATGTCCGTTGAATGATAAACAAACTAAACATTTCATAAGAATATTAAGTTGTACTTATTTAACACGATTCTAAAATATGTGATGCATGAAATTGCCGGTATGGTTATTGTTAACATTAATTTTTTACACTTTATTACAAGCCACAAATTAATTATGAATTTTAAATTTGGAAATAAAAGTATATTATAATTTATAGATTTCTTGCTTCAACAATCATCATAATTAAATATAATTAATCATCAAATATAACAATGTGTTTTCACGGTTTCTGTTTGAGAAATTTAAATTTTACAATTTTTTCTCCTTTTAAAATATGTATGAAATATTTTTGCATTTTAAATATAAAAAAATCTATAGGGAATGCTGGGTTTTTTTTACCAGAAGGTAAAAGTATTTTAAAATTAAAAGCACAAATATAACGATTTCTGAGAGTATTCACACCAAAAAGCATAAAAAATCTTAAAGCAGAAAATTTAAATTTTTTTCAACACATTTAGCCTTAGGATATCTAACTAATTATTATTTTATTAGTTTTTTGTTTTTATAATATCTGTATGAAATATTTTTATTTTAAAATATTAGTTAAACATCAAGAAGTTTGTATCATTAATTCCTACAAGCAAGTATCTTAATCTAATTCGTATATAAATTTTTAAAAATAGTTTTGAATGAATTTTTTTTCAAAAATTAATTTTTTAATAAGCATTTACACAAAAATTGTATCTAAAGTTAACTTAACTTTTAAAATTTATGTTTTCGCTGTTTCCGTATCGATTCCCGTGGTTTCAAAATGCACCCCACTCATGACGTCACAAAATGAGCATTGTGGCTTTCTTTCTTGGAGGCTTTGATATACCACAATTACTGCATTGCAAACTCCTCAGAAACATTGGGAAAAGATGAACATTATGTAGTGCTAACCAAGAAAAATCATGAGAGCCAATGAAGCAACTTGTAGATGAGACTACGCCTACCCTTTCTTGGAAAGTAAACAAATTTTTCTTAAAAAAACTGGAGAAAAAAATGTTTTACTGGAAATAACATACTCTTTTACAATTGTAGTAGCATTGTCAATCTATCAATGTGAACCTTTCGATATTTACATCTGGAAATGAAAACTTTTTGTCCACTGTTTCCTTTTTACACCTCCTCAGCTCAGGCTGGTTTTGATTGTCGAGCTCATTACATCTGCTGTTTTAAAATCAGATACAAGAGAAGTTTAACACCATGGCATTAAGCACTTTTTATAACTTTTTATTTGCTAAAAAATTTCAGTTCATTACGAGCAAACTCTATCGCAGCAATTTTTCGTTTAATGGCTACAACTTTCGACTTTTTGCATCTTGAACAACTGCATGCTATATGATGCAGATTACTGTAAAATATTTCCAATGATATTTCTATATGCACAAATATATGAGAAGTACTGGTTTATATACACAACAGCAAAAAACTCACAAATTACGAAATCAAAATACACACACACCACTTTTGAAATTAAAACAAAATTTTCTGAGTAAAAATATCAAGATTTGTCTTTTCTTGTGCCAATAATAACAATAACAAAAACTATATAACAATGATGTGGCAAAAACAACAATTTAAAGATTAAGAATAGTTATTTTACATTTTGTGAGAGCTCAGAAAATGGGCGGGTTCAATAGTTAAATTATTAAATGTGTTATTTTTCTACAAATTTCATTCCACTTCATCACTTTCATATTAGCCAAAATATGGTTTTCAAAACATATATTACTTTCTAGAAATAAATATATTTTATTCGAAATTTGATGTATTAATCTATTCCTCATGTGACGTGTTTACTTTTCGATCATTCAAATATATTTATTTCTGGAGCAGATATGAAAAATGTGCGTAGCGCACTGTCTGCTTTACTAAAACACTAATAACTGAAGTGAAACATTTTTTTGCTAGATAATTATAATAGAAATCTTTTCATAATAAATATCCATATGGTAGCCGATAAACTTCTGAAATATATGTTTCCATTTACAAGATTGTGCACGAAAATAAAACTCTCTTGCAAAATCTGATCCCCTCCTTGGTACTAGAGGAGAACTGCAAGCCTAAATTAATATAACTAGACAGATCAAGTGAGCATTGTTAAATATTTATATAATGGAATTTTTTTTAATTGTTTATTGGTAACTTTTTAAATTAAAAATTATTTTTCCATTTATGTCATTATTTAAAAAGCATGTAATATTTAATCAAAATAAAATGTAAATTATTTACTTCCCAATTAATTTACAATTTATGAAATAACATAAAGCTAGATGTTTATAGGTTGACCTATCCAAATGGATACGATATCAGGCGATCCGCTAGGAGAGAAGTGTGATCTAGTGGGGTCGGTAACCCGCACACAAGATACCAGTCCAAAGCCAGCAATAAATGACTAAGATACCAGATACAGTGTGGTACATTGTGGGTAACTATTGATTCCTTGTGGGATTTTTGGTTTCTATGTCTGCTATCTCATTCCATTGTATTCCTTGATGTATTTTCACCCAAAGCAATGTGAATCTATTTCGATTTTGACAGAGAAATTAAATTTAAATTTGCTACACTCTTACTATTATGTTTGCAGGATTTAACTGTTTCATGAACCGATTGTGACTTTGAGTGAATATAACATATATCTATATTGTGCGTAATTCTATGTTCTATAGTTGTCAGTATTGCTTTGGTTTCTGCTTCAAAAGCAGTTGCTTCATTGGTAAGTCTTATTCGTGTCATATCGATTATTCTATTTTTATGTACAATTATAGTGGCCGCTCTTACTCTATTATTAAACTTTGATATTAGGAGTAGGCGTGCCGGAGGTGGACTTGGTTGCAAGCCCACCTGACCGGGACATAGGAAATAACATATTAATTTTGTTTATAGTTGTTGAGTAAACTGATAGTCTCCTCATATAAAAATGATTTTGGGCATGTGTGTAGTTGTATTTTAATCACAAGGAATTTTTTGGCGAAATAAATGTTCTTTTTATTACCAAAGTGTTGGTGATTTAGCTTATTTACCATACAGCACAAAATTCATATTAGAAAATACTAGTTAGGGGTCATGTTATAATCTCTTATACAAATCTGAGTGTTTATTTTTTTTATTTAAAATTGTATTAAGTGTTTTTCCAAGGAATTTTGGTGTAACTACACTTTTGATGTAATTTAAAATTTAACTTTTAGAGGTTTTATGCTATATTTTTCTATATATGGATAAGCAATAAACTAACAAGCTCAGTTTTTAGCTGCCAAATCACTGTCGTTAGTATGAATTTTAGGTGAATTTTCTTTATCGAAATTCCATTCACCAGTGTTCTTCATTATTATTTGATGTTTGTTCCATGAGTTGCTTAAAAAATACTCAAAATTCTACCACTTTTCTACTGTTAAAGCGTTTCGCTAGAAATAGTGACTTCTATGTATGATTCTTTAGAACTAAATTGAATCCGTAATACCTTTATTTTGTATTATATTGTTAGTTTTGATCTCAAGGATGTATGTGTATTATGCATCATTGTCCGTTTAATTTTGTTTCTAATGAACCTAAAATAAGATATCTTTCAGAGTTATTATTACTTATGACACTAGGACAAGCCATTAGCTATTTAAATTTAAGTCAATAAGGTATATCTTTCGTTTAACCAGGTCTTTCCACGAAGGTTGAAGTATAACTTGGCTTTTAACTCCTGCTATAGATAACACCATAAAAGTATCCATTCCCACAATTTTGACAATAATCTGGAAGGGGAAATAAATTTTCAACTGATCATTATGCCCATTGTAACTACTCAACGACCGACTACAGATTTAACGCACACGTATATCGCATGTGCTCGTTTTCTCTTTGGTTGCATTGGGAATCGAACACCGCCCTTCCGGAAGGAAAGCCAATGCTCTAACCACTACTTTACATCAGCCCGTCAGAGTTCAAAGACACCAGATAGAGTCATGTAGTCTGTTCAGTGCATCGGTAACCATATTTGCACAGCTATCCGGTGTATTAATAGGCATGTTGTCGCAAGTGATGTATTTATGAAATGATCATGACAAACCAACAGCGAAGCATCTGTAAAAGGAAAACCGATTGCATTTCAAGGGACCGATGGTAATTTTAAAAGAGACTGACCAGCTGGAGAAAAACGATGGTAACAATGACTGCTGAATGAGCTATCAGTAGGAATATCTACAATGCCGAAAATCAATCCAATCAGATCGAAAGGACTTGTATGAATAAAATAATTGTCACACAACTGGGATAGCAATCCCTATTGTGACACATGTAAAACAGAAAAGACGAGTAAAATGTGGTGCAATAATCATAAAATTATTAAAAAATTTCAATTGAAAAGCAGTGAAATATATATTTCATTGACACCACTATCTTCTCATTCCGAAAAAGAGGAGGTATTTTATGTAACAAAACTGTCCTTAAAGTTCTACAAAACAGTTTTCTTCCTAGAGAGAATCATGGAGGTAGTTCTGAAAATATTTGTGGCCTTTTTTCTTGCTTTGGAGTAGATACCTTAGTCACTTTATATAAATAAGTCAGTAGCAGAGATTAATTTATTATTTTCCCAAACCATTGCATTCTATAGCTTATTTATTGTTTACTCCTGTAGATTGCCCCTATCAAGATAATTCCAGATTCACCGTAGTTGAATTGTTCATTTATGGTTTCGTAAATATGGGAATTCAGTAGCATTCCTTCAATGACTGCTCATTCATCAGATTTACACATCATTGATCCATTGTGATTTTTTTGGACGTAAGTAAAGATCTTTTTATCTTGCGTCTTAGTTTCTGTCAGATCTTTTACATGAGAAAAGCTTCCTCATCATTCTTGTCCACCCCTCTTCAATATTTGTGCACGCCTATTTTAATTTAGATTCAAGTTATTTAACATCTGAAGCTGCTCCTACGCTGTATAAAAACGCTTGTTTATATTCCATTGTCTTGGACACCCTTTTTAATTTGTTGTACAAAAATATAAAAATCTTAATAGATTGTTGAAAAACTTAAATTCACAGAATTTTCAGATAATAATTTTGTTTTTCACATTAATACCGTTTTATTGTATTTGTTATTAAATTTATTACCTTAAAAGTATGAGATATTAATTAAATTTAAATAAGCATAAATGCTGATAATTTTATTTATACTAAAATCAAAGTATTTCTACGTATTTTAAATTAAAACATATTTAACTAAACTGGTGCTAAAATTTCAAGCTTATAATATTTAATTTAACTGCATACAAGAAAATGTTAAATTAAAGAAATGTCAGAGATTGAGAATTTTTCCGATTATAAAATGTTGAAAGTTGGTTATAATAATCATTCGAGGAATGTATCAAACATATTTCTAATTGGTAGTTTAGTAAGAACACTAGCTAAACATTGAAATATATAGCTCGTTTGACAGTGGAACAGATAATTTAAATAAGAAATTCCCTAAAAATGATCCATCTAATATAAGTATTCATCGATAATTAATGATTCCAAATTTTTAATAAACAGTATAAGCATAAAGAGTGAAGTGGATGATCCGTTGATGAACAAGATCTGTAAAATATACTATGTTCGCTATCCGAATTTTTCGATAATCAATAATCAATTTATTATAGATTTCTTTCTGAAATCGATTAATTTTCTCTGGAGACCCTGAAAATAAAATTAAGAAAGGATGTATAATTTCTTAATTAGCTTATGTAAAAAAATATTACTTACAAATAGTCTTGTATATTAATCAGTCCTTTTTATTTTTATGTTTACGGGGCATTAAAGAACATGTTCAATGTCGATTGCTTTTCTTTCTTTTTTAAGACTTTCCGGAATTGATTAATAGCATTGTTGTTGTAAAGACCCGTAATCTTAACGATATCAGCTTGGTTTGGGACCTTTGTAAAACCAAAGCTCTGACATCTTCCCATTTCATCAATTAATGAAAAACGTGATTGGGTACCCAAAGTGAAATGAAAGGTTTTAAATGAAATCAAAACCGAAATTATTGGTCAACTTTACAAATAATTATTCTATTGGTAAAACACACACACACAATTTTCCCACAATAGAGTTTTGAGGTTTAATAGGCAATCTACTTGATTGAAGAGGAATGAAAAATGATTTTTGGGCCGTTGGGTTTGGGAACCCAGCACATTATGCTCCAAGAACCGAGAAGTTTTCATTAGAATTCGTTTTAGTTCGTTAACCCAATGTGTATTCGTTGCCTGAAACAGAAATATTTCCTGACAGTGTTTGTTTTCCGATTTGTTCGCAGTCCGAACTGTTTGTTAACTGATCATCCACTGTTCCGCGATGCACAATAAAATATAATTTTTGTTCTATTCTTAAAGTTTCTTAGTAATAATTCTGAGTATATCGATTAAAATTAACAAGAAAAAGTTACGTTTAGGTAGAGTTGTAGAGCTTTCATCTATGTTTTTAGTATAAAGAAATGACGGTTTTCAAAAAAAAAAAAAAAAAAAAAAAAAAAACATTTATACATTAAATTTTCTTGTTTCGGACTTTTTTTAATGCAAGATGCTGGAATATGCTTTTATTTCAAATAAAAGGCAAGTAAAGTTTATTTACATGCTTTTGTGAACTTATATTCAACTGATTTATCGGATGAATATATAAATTAAATCATAATCAGTTGAAGTAGATGATCCTGTGCCACTCCGTTATCCATATCACTCTAATCTAGTAACATTCTAGATGTTGGCTTCTATGCTGTTGTATCTAAAGCAGTCTTCTTAACTGACGCCATGAGCGCTGTCTAATATCAACCAATGGACTTCAAATGCTTCGGCTTGATATGGTAGCATTCAAGGTGTTTGCACATGCTACAGAATTTCAGTGTGTTTTGAGTGGCCGCCAACGGCTCGCGTCAAACGCGTTTGATCTGTTCTTCTCAATCCGATTATCACGTCCTTCATAAACTGGTTTGTCAGCTGGAACTGATTACCTAGATTATTCTCTGCAAATAAGAAAGTCTTTTACGACAAGGACAAACTTCAAGCTGCAAAAACGGCACGAATATTGCCCACTCTGCCAGTTCTTGAACTTATAGCCTATTCTATGTTCGCTTGAGAGTTGCGTATTTCACACTATTTGAATAAATCGATAACGTGCGTATATCCTGTTATTTGTATAATTTTCAGGTCACTATTTCTTACTCTTGCATGTTCAATGTCGGGCTGATAAGAGAAATCTATTCGTCGTATATTAAGAAAGCAATACGGCTAATGAACGATATCTATTCATTTACAAAACTGATTAAATTTGAGTAAAATCAATTTAAATTTAAGCTTTATTTTAAGAAATGTTGCAACTTACAATTTTGATAGACATGTCAATTTCAAAAATTAACTTTCTCATTTAAAAATTGAAGTGATTAATTAAAAATTTTAATTGTTTTCTTTAATGGTAGAATAAAAATTAATCCTTATCAACAATAATGAAGAAGCAAAAAGGAAATACCAAATTTATTTTACAGATAGACTATTTCATTATTTATCTGATGACATCATAATAGGTTTTAAATCTGCACATAATCTCCATCTATATATAACTTCAATAGTGTCTTGAATAATGCTGTCTCTGAATTATAAGGTATATTTAAAAATTACGTTAATATTATCGACAGGTATTTTCTAACAATTAATTTTTACTTTACAAAAATTTTATGTCTTTACATATAAAGCTGATTAAATTTGTAGTTTACATTATAATGAAAAATCATAAATGGTAAAACATTTAAGGTATGTGTAAATCGTATGTCACTTGTTCTGCTCTCATAAGATGATGGAATAAACCTATGTGTATAAAAATTTTAATAAATTATTTATTTTTACATTTATTTTTATGCCTTAAAACTGCTGAATATTAAGCTTATTCGATCTTTTTTTGTAATCATTTTAGTGAAAGCCTTATTTATTTTATGTACTGATAATAATATTTAGAGAAGATTCAAAATATATGAAAAATACTCACAAAGGTCGCGTGAAGAATGTGTAATTTAAATGATGTATAAATTTATTTTATATCTTATATCTGAAAGTAAAATAATAACAATCCTGCTATTAAATTAACTCTAAGTAAGCGAAATTTTGAAACTGTATGTGTCTAATATTTTTAAATTATTTAAACTGGTTAAATTTGTTTAAAATGGTTTAATAAATTTGCTTTTGAAATTGATTAAACTTACTTGCATTAGAATAATTATGTTTTTAAATATAGATAGCACTGAAAAGTATTTAAAATACATGAAATATAGGATAACCTTTAAAATATTTCAATAACTATAAATGTCATGTAAAAAAAATATCGTAATGATTGCTTGATTTTTAAGATTAATTAAAAATATATAAAAATAAAATATAACTTTTCTATATACAAATTAATTGTACATTTTAAAACAATTAAAGGGAATAAATTTATTCCTTATATTTTTAAATACAAACTTATCTAGAAATCAAAAGCAGTAAATTATTATTTTACCTGGAGTAATAGCACGGAAAAGTCGGATTAAGATATATTTTTCTGCAAGAACTAAATTAACATAATGCACAGCTACTTAGTACATTACAGCTTGAATTTTAATTAGAATTTAAATATACCCATCTTATGCGCAATAAATTTTACGAGTGCAGGGAACTATTTTTCAAATAAAAATATTCTACATTTTGCAAAATACTTTACCAGTAAATTACTAACTAATCAAAAATAAATTTTATGGTTGGTTTAGTAGTAAGCTGTTATTTTCTTTCTTTATCATTATGCTTTCATTTATTGAAAACCAACTCATTTTCTTAAAAACGAAACTTTAAATATCTGCGCAATCAATCTTTCTAATGATAACAAAAGCACTAAAAATTCCTTTTAAATGCGGATTTAAGTATAACATCAAAATTTAAATAAAATTATCTTTTTTTTCATATATTTCGATTTAGAACCCCCATTATTTTATGAAATATTATTGATTATGAATTTTCCAAGTGCCTTCATAAATTTTCGATAGCAAAGGAGAATTTAGTGCTAATGAATATATAATAATGTAATGAATTTTTATCGGAATTTTATCACTATTAAAAAAAGAATAAAATAATCATGCCTTAACGACGAAAGCAAAATCAATTCTTTCTAAAATGTATATTTAATGTAACAAATAATTTAAATAGTTTCGTTTTTAAGTCGCTTGTTTTTTTGTTACTTTAATTCTAAAATAATAAAAATACTTTATTTCAAAATATATATAAAAAAAACTTTCGAAAGAATTATTTTGCAATATACCAAATAAATTTATGTTCATAGTGAAGCACAACTTTTTTTATATAAGAGGTTTAGAAAAAGTATGTAATTTTAAAATTTCACTAATTGTTTCTAATTTATTAAGAGATTTCACAAGTTTAATCGATTATTCATGACTTTAAAACTCCAGCAAATATTGTTTAATTTAAAAAAAGTACCTAGAAATAAAAACTCCATTATTAAATATAAAAATCATGGAATATGCATTTAAAAAGTGTAAATGCTGGTAGAAGTAACATACAGTGTTACTGAACATCACTGGCTCTAAAAGTTAAAAATTTTGGGAATCTTGATGTAGAACTAAAATATTATTTTATAAACACAAAATATTACCAAATTAATTATTTAAAACTATTTTACTTTGATAAACAGATATTATAAGAAAAGTAGTTATATATATATATATATATATATATATAAATGTTGTTGAGTTATTTATTATTATATTATTCCTAATATTGGTAAGATATTTATGTAGCAGTGAGCAATATATTGATAATATTCATGCAGTTTCAATATCATTTTTGATGGAAATGAATTTGTAAAATTCCCTTGTTCATGCATTGAATTTGATATGCACTAATAAATTTGAAAAATTTTAGAATATTTAAGTGAAGTTTGTGTTAGATATTAGCTTATTATATTTATATTATTTTGGTGAAAATTTATCTCCTCTTTTTGACTGCTGACATTGTCAAAGTTATTATGTAGCAATGAATTATGTAATCGCATATAAAAATCATATTAATTTCTTGAATTCAAAGTAGAGCTATTTTTAGACTTTATCATTCCACATATCAATGTGTAAAATAATAATTTATCCTAAATAATAATATGCTTATTGTCACATCTTGAAGACACATAAGCCTACTATATGACAGACATTTTCATATGAGACAGTATTTATAAAATTGATTTCAATTTAATATTCATAAATTAATCAGTTATTAGTTTGTCAAACAGTTATCTAAGTATTTTAAGTATTTAATTGTTTCACAGCTTATGTAGCCATAAGTAATATGGAAACTAATTTTTTTATACTTTCACGTTTACAAAGAATTTTTTTCAAAGTTATATAAAAAAATTTAAAAATTTATTTCAAATTTTGAAATTTAACTTGATTAGCAGTCAATAAAACAATTATTCAAGATGTACTTTGTGAACTTTTTAAATAAAATGCCCCCCATAGTTGTAAAAGTACATTAGAGAGAACTTTATACATAATTTAATACAACTAAGCGGACCAATCGTGGAAAGATTTATCGTCCCTACCTTCGAGACAGTTGATCCCGGGTTCGAATTATGACTCGAGCATGGAAGTTGCTTGTAAAAAAGTTTAATACGTCTATTTAATTTAGTATGACAAAGAAATAAATGAAAGAGTAAAATATCCTTAGTTAGAAATATAAAAGCTTTGTTTATACGAATAATTAAAGAAATTCGGTTTACTATTATCGAGGAAATTTTGAAATGTAAACAAATTATAAATAATATCTATTTACATACTCTAACATTTAAAAATCTTGATTTTTGAGAAAATGTAAGTTTCCAGAAAAATTAAGATTCTTAATGTTATTTAAATTAAGATTTTTTTATCTCAATGAATAAAGTATAAATGTGTAATAATATACGAGATTATAAAATCGTATGGCGTACTATAAAGTGCGATTAAATTAAAATCCCAAGTAAATAATCCTTGCAAATAGATTTTCCGATGTATTTTAAATACAAACAATTCTAAATTTATGTTATGATTCTTTTTGAATGGACTCAATTCATCGCTAGACGGCGCTGCAATAACTTGTCACGTGTCGAGTACCAAGCACAGATTGTTTACATATGTATTGCTATGCAATAGCATTTAAATTTATAGCTACTAACGTTTAAAATTTTCTTCATTTATTTTTTCAACTCCTAAACTGATTATATAAACAAATATATAGGTCTTTAACAACTCTTTAAATTTATACAATGTCAAATTCAATATTAAATAGACCTTTGAATATATATTATTTTACTAACTGCTCAATATTTGAATATGCTGAAAAGTTTTCCCAAATGAGTGGGAATAATAGCATTTTAACGAAAATGAAAAAAGGTAATATGTTATGGCAAGAGAAGTTTGTCAGCAAAATAGTTTTTGATGATATAATGGAAGATAATGAAGCAGCTTATTCTGTCTCGGCGACGGTGAAAGCCGAGATGAAAAAATCAGTGACCTATAAACCTACTGTTGTGATCACAATGAATGATAAGGTAAGTTGATCTTTAATTTTTTCTAAAATAATTTTTAAATTATTTTAGAAATTATTTTAACTGTTAGCTTTATAAGCATAACTTTATGCTCAAATAAAATTATTTTTAATGTAGTTTATATTGCATCATCAGATGATATTAGGATATATTTAATGTAAATTAGGAATATACAGTAAGAGCAGAATATATTATGCAGTAGCTTAGAAATTATAAATTAACTTTCTAAACTGTGCAGCAGGAACCTTATAAAGAATGAACTTTAGTTAAATTTTATATAATAATCTTAGCATTTATGTAATAATAATCAGTAACTTCCACAATAAAATCTGAATGCTTGAAGGTCTTTTATGATAATTCATTGATATAAGTGTTGTATTCTTATGTAAATATATAAGAAATCATTTCATTGAAGCATATTTATATGTGCAGTAATTAAATGGGAGTTTTTAGAAAAAATTATAGGCCTGAGAGTTTTTTTCATTGAATATTAAAATTTTTAGTTAACTTGGCAAAAACTTTATATTACTATTAATACTTAAAAGATAACTCTATTTGAATTTCTGATTCTATTATGCATAAAAAGTGTTATTAAGAGCTTTAATTTTAGAAATTCTGTGGGTCATATCTCTTTCTAGTTTTCATAAATAATTACAATAGATCCTGAAACAAAAATATGACTATTATCATTAATGAAAGATAACTAATGTTATTTTTATTATAGTTATTGTGTAAGCATTATGTAGTAATTAGACTGCATCAAATCAATCTTCAAAATATAATGGTTTGGCAAGATTTTACTTTTAAATGCATAGTTAGATAAAAATACATGTTTTGAAGAGTTGCTAAATGTAATTTGTGTTTACATAATTTACTGGCACAATGTTAGTATGTTTTACAAGTTAGTCTGAGCCTTTATTTTACCAGAATTATTCAGATAATTTTGTTAATCTTGAGATGGAATGCTCAATTAAATATTGAAGAAAATATTTAAGAGTGAAGAGTAAATTTCTGAAAGGTGTTGCATGATAACTGTTGAAGATGTACCAAGTAAATAACACACCATGATATTATTTTTATCCTATGTTTAAGTATGCATTTGTATATATTTATATATTAAAATGGATTAAGGTGTGTACCACAATTTAGTAGTAAGGAATCATTTTAAATTTAAAAACATTTTACCAGTTTTTGTTTATTTATAATTTAAAAAGTTAAGTATCGCTCTATTGCATTATTTTTTATAAAAACTAAATTAAGTGGCACTCAACCTGTCCCTTATTGGTACGCAATAAGAGACAAGACCTTCAGTGCCCATATTTGTTTTCGTGACTAAACATGTGCCAGTTGATGCATTTATCTAAGTTAGTTGACCAGCCTAAAGCAAAATCCCTAGTTTTTAATCTGAAGCATGCTTCATATTCAATTTTATCGACTCACTGAAGCGATGAAAAGCTATATCAATCTTACCCAGCCTAAGGATAAGCAATAAAATATTTAATTAAATTTTCAATGATTCAAAATTTTAAAAAAGAATTATATATTTATGTAGAAGTATGTAAAGCACATTTATTAAAAAGTTAGGCAATGGAAACTAAATTTAGTTAACACATTTTTTATTTATTCTTACAGGTGAAAACTGCTTCTTGCACTTGTGCTGCTGGAGGGATGCCAGCATGTTGCAAACATGTGTTTGCATTATTACAAGGGTTAGAAGATTATTCTTCAAAGAAATTGTATGATGCACCAACTGAGAGGCTCCAAACATGGCATCAACCCAAAGTAATAAAACTGTTCCCGTTAAAGCATCTGCAATTTTCAGGAACAAATGTGAAGATGTACAGTTATCAAACACTGAGTTCAAATGGAATTGCTTAGTAGATTTTAGTTTACCAGTGTTTGATGCTCTTAGAGAGAGTAAAGAAATTAAACAAAATTTAACACTTCCTTTACCAGCTGTAGTTTATGCTGGTAATTCCATCATTCCTTTTACTGGTGAAACAAACTTAGATGTAAATAAGATAATATTTTACCATCAAAATTATAGTTTCACCTTAGAGGAATGCATGGATATAGAACAAAGAACAATTGGCCAAAACATGCAAGAATGGCATGAGGTAAGAAAATACAGACTTACCTCAACAGACATTAAATCAATTATAAGTCGGCGGGGTGAATATTCAGCATTAGCTTGCCAAATTTTTAAAAATAAAAGTAGAGATATTTCTTCTATTCCAGCAGTTAAGTATGGATTAGAAAAGAAAGCTACGTAAGAAATTATATACAACAAAAATATTCAAACTATATTCTAAGAAAAACTGGAGTAATAATTAACCCAGTTTTCCTCATTTGGCAGCATCACCTGATGGTTTACTGTGTAAACCTGGAAATACTGAAGTGATGCTGATAGAAATTAAAACAATATATAATGTAGAAAATTTAACGCTAAAAGAACTGTGCACTGCTAGAGTTGACTTCTGTTTAGAAATTGTTAGTGATGCACTAGTTCTTAAAAAAGAACACAAATATTATGCTCAAATCCAGTGCCAATTAGCATGCTCTAATCTACATAAATATCTTTTGTTGTATATTTAAAAAAGATGGAAAAGACTGTTTTCACGAAGAAATGATTTATTTCGATCAAATGCAATGGGCAGATTGGAATATAAAATTAAAACAATTTTTTTCACATTATTATTTTCCTTATCTTTACACAGTAGCTCAATAAATATTTTCATGTTTTCTTATGTTATTCATCTAGTGTATTTATGACAATCATTAACTTATTTGTAAATAGTGTTCTATTTTATTTTTCAATTTTATGAATTCAAGATAAGTAATAATAAATATTTAGTCGCCTATAAATCTTATTTCGCATTTATTTCAGATGTTTTTCATTAATGCCCAATGAATTTATTTTCAATTAATGTTAATCTGTTTACAAACTTATTAGCTATAAATAACACATCTAAAAATGAAAGGATTGTTTTTTGTATTTTTTAGTATTGCTGTTGTTTAGTATTGCTGTTGCACCACGACCTATTTCAATCTTGTTTAAATTTAACCAATTTTTTCCTGAATCAACATTAATTTGTAGCAACTTTTACTCCATTTTTTTTACAGATTTCTTCTTGGTTTAGAAATTTCTTTCTTCTTGCATAGAAAGCAGTTGAAAGAAAAAAAAAATATATTCCACTGGAAGAAAAATTTACTACTGAAATATATAAAATTATTAAAATTAAACTTTCAAAAGAATGTAATAAAAAAATTAAGGTATTCCAGGATTTATTTTGAAAAATAAGGACATTTCAGGACTTTTTTTTAAAAATCAGGAATATCAGGACAACTCCGAGCCCTGCCTTTATAATAAAAAGAAACTTAACATTGCTAGTTTATTTTTATTAAAGGTTTTCTAAAATTAACTAAATTACAAGTGATGAAAAAAACTTCAGAAATATTGTGTAGTGTGGTATAAGGTACATCTCCTTCGAAACACTTAAAGTATTTTATTCTGGAAATGGCCCTTTCCACATGAACCCTCGTATTTGAAACAACAGTATTGCTTTCCCTGTTCTACAGCAGGAAACTGTATTTTATCTTTCAAAAACGAGGGTGTTTTCAAAACACAATTTATTTCTGACAGTTCTTTTTCAATTCGAAAGCCCTTATCTGCCATCACCATGTCACCTGCTTCTAATTTATTCATAATACCACTCTGAAGAAATAATTCCTTATCAGAAATACTTCCACAATATAAATCTGATATGAAAGTAATTGCTCCAGAGGGCATTATACCAATCATGCCTTTTAATGTATTGTTATTTTTGTAACTGCTGAAAGTCATTTGCTGTTCTCGTGGATTGCTTGGCTTCTGAATATTAAATTCCGTGCAATCTATGATTACAAGGCAGTTCTTATTTTCTGCAGAAACATGGGATGGCATGGCTTCTGCTATTTGGTCTTTACTAGGCCAAATATTTAATATTTTGAATTTTTTGTATAAAACACCAACTGTGGATACAAAGTACCTCGAAACAGTTGAATCAGAAATATGAAATAATAAAGATAAGAATTCATTTGATATTCCTGTGCGCAGCTTTATGAGGAACAAGAAAAATTGATCGATTGCCCGTAATGTTTTACCTTTCATTAAATCCCCTTCAATATTGAGAAAATTAAACATAGCAAAAAACATTTGCTTTGTAAAACCAGTAACAGCCATCATCTGTTCATCAGAATTTATGTTTTCTGGTTTAAATTCTTTTTCTGATAAGAGATTTTTCAGTTCAGCAGCTTCTTTTTGTACCAAGGAAAGTTCATCGATGATACTGCTGAAACTATTAGTTTGTGTTGAGACATTTTTATTTCCCAAAGTGGTCCTAAAAAATAATAGAAATTATATTATTAACATATATTTAAATAGTTTTATTGTCAATGAATCATGGAACAAAATACATCTCAATTTTCACTAATATCTGTTTTGATGATTGTAACTTAGTCCTTTCTCATTAATTTTTGTTAGATATCTAAGTAATGTAAATGAATAAAACAAAAGTAACATTTTTTTTATATAATTTATTGATTTTAAAAATTAATGTGACAAAGGATAACTTCTGAAAAAGAGTTATTTATCTCTATTAATACAAAAAATTTCAATATAATACAGTATACATATAAGTATTATATGTATAATTAAAAAATTTAAAACTAATCACAAGTTTTTCCTTTTTTTTCAATTTTAGAATAAAAAATGCTCGGTTAAATAATTCATTTCATTTTAATAATAATGAAAAATTTGATTTGTTTTTTTTTCATACTTTGCACTTGACTAATTTAACCTACATTTAAAGTACAATCTGAACTATTATCAATATTTGTGCCTGAAAAAGAAGCTTAACAAATATTTTTATTCATTTAGATGCAAGTACAAGATTAAGTTTCTGATGCTTAGAGTTACTTAAAGTCAAATTAAATGTTATTTAGAATCAAGACACATATTAGAAAATAATTAAATTGAAAATTAATAGTTTGTGTAAGTTTGAAGATAATACAGCAGGAATTTGTCAGATATCAAGCTTACAGAAATAAATTAACTTTATTGTATTCAAATAAAAGACACATTAATAGTTGTATAATTATATAAGGAATTTAATTCAATTATCATTCTCAATCAGTAATTATGAAGCACATACTTTAAAACTGATTTCAAAATAATGCAAATCCACACTTAATGTGATACAAATAAACCGTTAAGTTCAAGACTAGAAAATTAACAATTCAATTTTTTCTTCGGGAAAAAGATTTTGTAATTTTAGCAAATAAAAACTATATTACTTATTCATTTAAAGCCAAAATAACCACCAAAGAGAACCTTAAGTAATATTTTTTATATTGTTATTATTTCCTAAATTTTTTCCTTGTGAGGATTCATTTATCTTTAACATGATTTATATTTTGAATAATAATTTATAAGTAGAACATGTGCATTCATTATATAAATTGTGTGAGTATTGTATTATATTACAGTAAGCAATTTTATTAAAATTCATTTCAGTAATTTATAATGCATTTATCAATTTTTAATATAAATTTTAATTTTAATGGTGATTTTTCATTTACATTTAAAGTAGTATGCATAAAATATGTTAAACCAATCAATCATATTTAAATTTCTTAAAAATATTTGATAATAAACTCAAATTACATTAGATTCATATCAAGTTTCAAAATATAATATTTAATTTAATATAGCAAATTTTTATAACATTTAATTTCATAGAGAGAATAAATTGGCAAAACAAAATTACTTACTCTATTGTACAGGCATCCTCATTTTCATCATTCGCTTGTTCTGGAAGCAGGCGCCGAAGTACACGCCGTTCACTTATTGGCTTCGAGAAAACAAATTTGCTTGGGACAGCATTTTGTTTCAATAAACGCCGATTCGTGAAATTTTCATACCAAAAATCTGTCTCTTCAAAATGATCTGAACACAAAACTGACCAGGGTGAAGGGGAAAATTCTTCTCGTCGTAGCTTAATCAGCCATTCTTTTAGTAGTTTTTGATTTTTTAAGGGAAATCTAAAAAACGATTTTTCTCGGCATTCAACTTTATACTTAGCATTTTTACACCCATACGCTGCACAATACCTAGATTTAGATAAAATTTTTCCATCCATGCTTAAACTCACGTTCGAAATCTATCGTGTTATTAGGCTTGGAAAAAAGTAAACAAATCGTGGAGCGTACTTGCCATGTGACTTTGACGTCACAGGAAGTGAGTCAATTGGAATCTTGTAGATTACAATAAGAAAAAGAAAATATTAAGAATATTTTAAACACATATTACTTAATTCGAAAGCTGTAGCTCTTTTGAAATATAAAATTATTTTTAAAAATGAATCATATGACATAAAATGCAACTCCATTAAACAGATAAATTTTTTAAAAATATATGTAAAAAAATATGTGAATAAAAGTCAAAAAATTTTTAATCACTATATAAAATTGAGATGATCTATGATTGCAATAGCAACTTTTATTTAAATAACAAAGTAAAATAAACTGAAAATTTTCAGATTTTAACACGAAAAAGAAAGAAAAAAGGCAAAAAAAAAATTGCAATAGCAATTTTTAAGCAAATCAAATAATAATGACTTGTTCTTGAAGATGCATGATGTTGCGGACAATAGCTCTTGCTAGGGCTGCTACCTGTTCCATGGCAACGAGACAATTCGAATCCCTATTCGGCTTTAGATAATTGTAACGGTTCAGAATCCACATTATCGTAAATTCCTGTTTAATGAGACCTCGAATGCAAGAGTAATTGTCGAGCGACCAATAAGTCACACCATTGAAACAACGGTAAGAAAAACCTCTTACAGGCATTGCTTAAAGTTATTTCCTATTTTGTCCTTTTCATATAATAGTTATAAAGATAGAAATGTTTTAATAAATTTATAACTTTTATAGAAGAAGCAAAATAACAAGGAAATAATAAATAATCTGCAATAAGTCCTATTATTCTGATATTGATATTTTCTTTACTTTTTTACACAGTTACAGGTGATATATATTTATATATATATATATATATTGTTAAAAATTAAATCAACAAAATCAGATATGACATTTATATTTATTAGTCTTCAAATCTTTTCACTTTTAATTTTATATATTTATTTGTATCATTACCTTGAAATTTCTCTTAATAAATAACAAGGAAATAAAATAATGTATTGATAACACTCATTTTTCCGACCTTTTCATAAACTATAATAAATACAGACAGAGAAAGAATAAAATCATTGTTGTAAAACATATATTTATTAAATTAGTTGAATATATGAATTTTACAATGTACTTGGGTAAGACTATATTTCCATACTCAAAACGATAAATACTTTAAATTTACAATAAAAGAACTCTTTTTTTTCTCCAGTGTGATACAATTTGACGTATTTAAATGCATTTCTCTTTTATTTTATAGCTGGTTACATAATTTTATTTAAAAAGAGATGTTTTTTTAATCAGTTTAAATAATCTATTTCCTATATTTCAAGTTTTTAAAAGCATAATTTTTAATGAAATAAATTCATATTTTACAAAAAACACAAAATTATCTTACAAAATTTAGAAACTTTGAAAATATATTTGTTAGATTATTATGAAAATTTTAAAACTTGACAGAGATTTTTATTTATTAAATAAACATATATTTCTGTAAAAAAATTTGTAAACAATATTATTTTCAATACATTTTTTTAAAACATACGTGAATAAAATATCAAAATTATATTATATAAATATCAAAATTATATTTCAAACAGCTTTAGAAAAAGAAAGAACAAAATGTTTGAACATTGCTTATTTTCTGAGAAAGAAGCTTCAAAATGGCCATTAGATCTTGAAGAGCATGATGTGTTGCAACCAACTTTTTGGTAAAGAATTGTTGAATAAGAACTAAAGAACAGAGCCTAAAGGCTAAAAATATGGTATGAAAGAAAAAGCATACTTGTTAAGTTTTGAGCATTTTTTCACAAAAAAGTATATATAACTTTAGGAACACAAAATATTTATCTAAAGTTTTCAAGTGCCACATTTGGGATATATATTTATTTGAAAATAAATAATCTTATGCTGAAACAACGAAAATTCTATTAATTATAAAGATTAGTTTCAATAATTTGTTTTTTTATTTCATAAATCTGAAATTTTTCGTTATCTTAACAATCAGTTAAAATATTTTTACAAAATATAAATTGAATTAACATATATAATGAACTTATGATTTAGTCTGATTTTTTCATGCAATTTTATTTCTAATTCTAAAATGTTGTAAATACTATTATCATTTAATTATAATTTTGCTTAAATTTGGTAGGGAATTATTCAAGTGAAAATTATTGTGCATCAAAATTGTGTGCTAATATTAAAAAACCTATTATTAGAATAAATAATAAATTTTAATAATTATTCTAGTGCTATATAATACTAATAATAATTCTAGCGCTATATATTAGAATAAATAATAAATTCTGAGACAGGAATAAATTCTGAAACAGATGATGACCGTTTCTTTTTTCAAATATTTTAATAACAATTTCTAAGTTTCTCCTCTTAAATAAGTAATAAAATTTTATTTTATAGAATTTCTTTGATACTTTCTTAATACTAAATATTAACAAAAAGATAAATGTAATAAGCAAATTTGTTTACTTCACACTTTTTGATTTTGTATTTATCCATATTTAAATAAAAACTTAACAAAAGCTGTTTAAATTTAAATTATCGTTAATATTTTGCATAATAATTTTTCTATTGTAAATAATGGTTAAATAACAAATATTTAATCTCTTGAAATGAAAACAACTCCCGTTCGTATTATTTAATATATATATATATAGAGAGAGAGAGAGAGAAAGAAAAAGGCAATGAGTTTACTTAATGATATTAATAAATGAGCATTATGTTTGAATTAATCAAACATTTATTTTATTTTTCAATATAAACATTTATGTATTATTAAAAAGAGTTAAAATTATATTATTACGAATTTAGTTAACAAAACTGCGCCTTTCATATTTTTCTTAAAGAATATTTGAAAAATTCGAATAATAATATTAAATTTTGAAATAACCATAAAACTAATTTACTTATATTTTACAATTTCACTCGTGTTTTCAATACAATAAAGATTTTTCCAAATTTTCTTCATTTATAATCCTTTTATACGGATAAAATTTGTCTTTATTATAAAAATTAATCTTCAATACATACTAAGAAGCTTTTCTGCCTGCATCGAGAAACTGTTGGCATTTTAAACTTTCAATTGATGTTCCCAAATATTGTTTTGTGTTCTATGTTTTAATCGTTATACAGTGATTTTAAATTATGTTTTTTAGAAAAACATTTCTTTAATCTTATTATCTGTTACTTTTAACGATATTTATTGCAAAAAAACATTTACGCATTTTCTCAACATTTAACTATTTTGTTTCTTAAAACTATAGAGATAAGTTGAACTTAATTCGCATTTTTTTAATATAAACTCTTTATTGTTTTCATTTTTCTATTCTCAGGTTGAGGGATTGAAATGATTGATTAATTAATTGTTAAAATATTCCCTTTTTTTAAAAAAAAACTCTTAAATGTTTTTCTTTTTTTTAATTTTATGTGTATATTTTGTCCTATAAATGAAAATTGATGTGATGCCCTAGAACTAATCTTTCTTCGAACAGTGAATAATTAAGTATCCTAAACATGATTAAGTCTTGAATGGAAGCATTATGTAAAAAATAATCTTTTTATTATTTTTGTTTATCTTTTTAAAGTTTTTTTTATTTCTTTTAAAATTTGGAATGGTCATTCTTTGAACCTATAATTTATAAAAATTATTTGTTAAATTTCTTATATGCTATATATTTATGTTCTTTTAGTAAAATAATTTAATTCATTCATTTACCGTTGGAATTGCCATTATTTTTATGAATTTTCCAAAAAAAATCATATGATAAAAATATTCTTTAATTTTACTTCCACGTATATTAATTATATTCGCTAAATATATTGTTTTTTTAAATGGACAAAAATGTATATATGATCAGACTAAATAAATAAAATAATTAAAAATTTTTCATTCAGTACTTAATACCTTAAAATAATAATTTGTTTCTAAGTTACCTTACTTAATTTTAACGAATAATTTATATGATTTTTATTACATTTTTATGTAATTTAGTTATGTAGTCATCATGACAATAAGTTATAATTTTTTGCATTGCTTATTGGATTTATAAATTCCTTAGTTTTCCGTCAGTTTTTCCTATTTTTATTTATCATTAGTTTTGTGAGTATTTATAAATTAAATACTTCTGACGTATTCCTGTAATGACAAATAATAAATACTTTATACTATGATATAATTATTTTGATCTATATGTAAATAATATAGCTTATTAAATTATTACTTAAATTATTTTTTATAGTAGATGTATTATTCTTATTATTATTTGCTTGTTTGCATGAGCAATTCTAGTGAAAACGTTCAGAGAAATAATCCTTATTTTTGGGAGAAAGATTAATTTTAAAATGCAATATAACTTTGTAATTATCAATTAATATACTTCACAGACTTCACAAAAATAATTGTTTTTTTTTTTTTTTTTTTTTTTTTTTTTTTTTGAAATCTTAATAATATTTCGCTATAATTCTGTTGTAAGAAGTTATAAAAATATTCTTCATGTTTGTATTTGAATCATATATTTATATGAAGAAAAATTTATTTTTTTTACATTATTACATGCATAAGAAAATGGAATCAATGAAAATCTTATCCTAATAAAAAATATTCAAGTAAATATTAATTTTTTCATTTTATTCTTGAGTTATAGGAAAGAAATAAAAATGAAAGAAATATTTGTTTTCAATACGTAGTTAATACATTTCTAAAATAAAAACACGCACGAAACAAATGGATGTTTTGAAAAAGGCGAAAATTGCATTGTAAATAAAGTTCAATTCAGAAAAGTATTAAATATATAATTATTTTCTATCTGTTGTATAATATAATATATCACTATAAAGAAACACAAAATATGTATCTTTAATTAATAAAGTCAGAGTCCTTTAAGACGCGTCCGCAATTTTACACCAGTCGTATGCAATTCTTATTCTGATTGGTGGTTGTGTTTAAGTATAAATTCAAAATGTGTTTTTTTCCTTATATAAATTAAAAATGTTTTATTAATATGAAATTTATCTCAATTGTAAATTACTTCCTGTAATTAGCGCCTCGTTGGAAGAAACACTGCTGTCTCGTGTCTCATCCCATAGGGTAGTAAGGTATTCTTGGCTACATTTGGAAAAATAAATGTAACTTGGTATTTTTCTTTTATTTGTTAAAATGTCTATGACACCAAAATTCACAGAAACATACAAAGATAAGTCTTATTCGTATCAAGTTTTGATCATCGACTATACCAATCAAATAAAAATGAACCTCTGGAAAATGATAAGATATTTATAAATTGATGGAAATTTGCAACAACGAATGAAAAAAAGTGAAAAAACGTTGTTTATTATATTTTTACACAATCAGATATTATTAAAAAATATGTTGAATGTTTAAAACTCTTTGATTTTCATCATATTTGAACCCTAATATTACCGATGATATTTACAACGATTTCTAATCATTTTTCTGACCATTTTACAAACTAAAATAAAGCCTATTTTACTTTTTCAAGTACATGTTAGCGCCACATATAGGAATGTTGCAATGAAATTTTAACTTGTTAACGCATAAGTACCACAGCATTATTTCAGGAAATAACGGTACTTGCAGGATATCTTCATTTGTTAGTTGTTTGCTATATATATTTTAGTAGGTATTAAACTGCAATTATAGGAAATACTAAGAAATTTTTTTTTGGCAATTTCCTGAACAAATTGAAAATGATATAAAATTTATTTTCAAAATAAAAAATACTTGAAAATATATTTTACATCAAAATTTTTCTAAATTTCTATTAAAATTTCGTATTTAAATTTCTCTTTCCACTGAATATTTAGATACGTTCTGATTTCCTTGTTGATTTACTCTGAATCTTCAATTAAATTATTCAAAATTTTAGAAATTAATCTTAAATGTTGTTTTTGATCATTTTTATTGAAAACTGGTTGTAAGATATATTTAAATAAATCTATTTTTATAAGTATTTGTTCAATAATTTACTATTTGTTTTCGTTATGAAGCTTATGGGAGGTATTTAATTTTCTTCAATAATGGTATTTGAATATTAAAAATCTTAATTAAAAATATCAATTTGACATTTATGCAATTTGACTTATTTATAACGACACAAAAATTCTTTGTTTTTTTTGATATATACGCAACTATGAATGAAATATGCTGTGTTATATTATGGGGTGAATGTTTTATTCTTTGAATATAATAAATGAATTAACAGAATAATTTAAGTATTCAATAAATTAGTTATAGAACAATATGCAAGAAGATTACATAAATCGAGAAATCACTTATTCGTTATTAGAAAATTAATATTTTTCCTAGACCTTTTTTAACAATTTATCATCTGTTCTCCATAAAAATATATTCTTTATGCAGTGATAAAATACTCCAAACCCGTTTCAATCAAATCTTTTAAAGGAAGGAAGATTATCACTTAAAAATGTTTTAAATCATTAATTTCAAAAATAAATGTTATGGGAGCTTGTGTTTTTTTAATGTACAATAATATAAAAACTAGAGACCAGAGCCTTAAGCATAAGAAATAAATTGCAAAGAAGAAAAAAAAAACATCAACTGTAAGGTTTTCAGATATTTTTTAAAAACAAATTCAAACTCAAAGATGGATTTTCAACTACTCCAGTTGACTTTATTTCAAGAGGAATATTTTTTACTCCTGCATTCGAAATGACAAATATTATTTTAATGATTTGACTCTCTCTTTTTTTATTATGTGACTTATTCTTATTTCAAGGAATCACTTAAAATACTTAAAATATCGAACTATTTATTAAAAAAATATATTTTCCATTCAATATATCGAGAAGTTGTCGTAGAAAAGGAATGCGAAAAAATTATGAGGTTAATGAATTTGTTTTTAAAAAATATCTGAAAACCTTACAGCTGATGTTTTTCTTTTTACATATTTAATCTTTGAAATTCAGAAATAGTTTTTATAGAAAAACTAACATTACGATATATTTACTGGCATACATAGGTTCAATAACATAAAGTATGATAATAAGATAAGAATTATTGAACAAAATGGAACTTCCAAAGTAATCAATTAGCATCAATAATTTATATTTTCTATTTCAATATTCTGCAAGTATTAATATTTAATATTTTTCCAACATTTTCTAAACATATTAAATAATTTTTTACTACATTAATATCCTATTTATTTGGAATAAAAGCATATTAGGAGTTTAGAGAGATTTTTGCAACACTCCATTATTAATAATATCTTATTAAAATGATGTCAAACAGGGTAATATTTTTTGAAGAAACAATTAAAAATAATAAATACATATTGTTGCTAATTTCATTTTTGAAAACTCTAAAAGTAAACGAAACTATTCTTAAGTGTGTGTGTATGTTGTTATTAAACGTTACTTTTTTTCTTTTTTTACCAAGTATTGGTTTATTAAGGTGTATATTACACATTGGTTATTACAATATAAATTCAGACCAGAGAAGGGTATCTTGCTTTAAATAATGTATCCTTCGATTAGAATGTGAATTTGATATGAATAATATATTGACATTTTCAATATTTCTCTTTCTATATTTTTGAATAACTTATTTTATAGGTATTGATTTGAAGAATATGAAAACAATTTACATAAATTTCAACAATATTTTTGAATTTAAAATTACTAATAATATCTATTCTAAAATTTAATTTAATGTTAGATAAATAGCTTTAAGTTAGTAAACCGAAAAGCCTAACGAAACATTAAGCTTCAAAAGTATTATAAAATTAAATTCAGAAATATATTAGTTCTATGTATTTAATAAACTGTTATCCTATTCGCGGATTAATTTTATGCTACAAAGATATTTTAATTTGAATCAAAAACAAACGCGTTTGATATGAAATAAAAATTATTTCCTTTATTAAGGAGGCACTTGCAATTGATTCGAATAAAAATTATTTCAATCAAATATGAAAATTCTCTAGCCGGAAACGTGTTGTAATTTAACTTTCAAGTAATTGAGTTCACTTAATGAAATAAATATCTATTTGAAACTAAAATGGATAAAATGATAAAAAATTAAGAGAACCCACGTTGAAAAAAAGCATTTAAAGTGTTGCTGAAAAATATAAAGCTTGCATTTTATTATTTTATTTAAAATAATTATCAGCAAGAGAAAATAGCTAATTCTTACTAAATTAATTATTTTGGGTGATACTGGAAATTAATTTACTTATTTGCTTTAATTCGAATAATATGACATAAAATAAAATATTTTATTTTAGAAGTCTAAAATTAGAACAGTAAAATATGAGAATTATAATTAAGTTTTACTTGAAAACAAATTTGAAATTCATAGGGTATAAGACAACCTTGGAATTTAATTCGACAATTTGAATCATTAATTAAATTTTTTTTAAATATTTTCTCATTATTTTTGAAAGAATTGATTTATTATTTCATTATTTACTTTTATTACGTATGTATTAAATTAATAAGAGTTGATAATTTTAATTAGATTAATCGATAGTTTTAATTAATTGCAATATATTTATGTCTTCAAAATGTAATTATTTATAGAAAAATAGTATTTGATTCTTGTATAGCAAGATTTTAGATTAACTAAGTGTAATGATCTGTAAAATCTAAAAATGTATGTGTGTTTGATAACAATAGCATTGAGTAATTTTGATACGTTTGCCAAATAGTCTTGTAAATTTATAAATGATGATTTCTGAATGTGGTTTTAAGGTCTAACCTCAATAAAGTTAAATTTTGCTTGCTCATATATGGATGATGAGTTTAATAACACAGTCATGAATTCTTCTAAGAGGATAAAAATTTTTCTATATCCGAATGAATCAAGATATATTCGGCCAGAAATATCTACTATTTTGCATACGAAAAGAACTTGAATTCAGCTAGAGTTTTTATAACTTAAAAATGTCGTCGCAGTAGTAAATCGAATTTATTCCATTAAGTTAATTGAAAAATTAAATATATTTACCAAATGTTATTGTCTATTCATTGAAATAAATGGGAATGACAGTCAGTAATTTCTTTATACAATTGTTAAAAAGAACAATGATTTTCCAGATGTGTCAATATTTTTTTATCAAAATTTTGATTCTTTTAATTATTTGTGGCTTAAAAACACATTTATTCTTATCTTTAAAAAATTTAATACAATTAGCGAAGTTAAATCTTAAAAAAAGTTGTACCGTGAATATTTACACACTTTCTGAAGTGATTTTAAAAATGAAAAACATTTGCTAATTAAATAAGTTCAGGTAATAGTGACGTCAGTTATAATAACATAAAATGTATCAATATCGAATATACTGATTTGAATAAGATGGTATGACATTTTAATCTGTAGGTTCTCCTTCTATTCCGAATTAATCCTATGTTATATAGAATCTAAGATATAAAATAGTAAGGTAAATGATAAAATATTGAATAATAAGATATAGAATAGATAATATATAGAATAGTAGAAATCGATAATTACCGGGTAAAGATTAGTAATAATCCGCAACAGCAGGAGTTGGTTCTTATTTTCATTTATACAGATCTGAGTATACTAAATTGTATTAGCTTTCTACATTAAAAAATAAAGTATTTATCAATTATAAGACTTAAAAACAATGTTTATAAATACATTTTCGTAAAATTGAATTTAAACTATAATTTTCAAAATAAATAACTGTATAAAAACCTTTCATATTCATGTGATACCGAGCTTCGGGGTTCGTGTGGATTGAGTGTTGAAGAAAGCAACCACTCAATGAATAAAAGACTTTTATTCGTAAAAAAATTCCACTAGATATACCAGCTGTAACAATCACATTTATACAGCTCCAATTCATCAGATACAATAAGTAACAGCTTTTAATCACAGCTCTCAAATACCTCAGCCAGAGAACATCTTCTCTAAACTAGCAGTCACGACTAATCGTTTTTACTCACTGACTGTCTTCACAAAAACTCACTGTGTCGGGCTCCGGTATTTATACCTGACTTGGCGGGGAAGTCTACTAATTTTGCCAAGGTTCAGGAAGCTTCTAGGCTATCTCGCTAAATATTGGTCCTAGAGCTTAGGTGATGGATGTTTTCAAAAATATCCATTTCTCGCCAAGTCGCCAAAAATATCGCCAAGTTGCTAAGTTTTCTCGCCAAAACCATCGCCAAGTCACTAAATCATTAGAAACCCGCTTTTAACGTATAACACGTCTAAATACCGCAATTTTTGCCCAAAATGTGAGTATTTCCGATCTGTCTGAGATATTTTAAGACATACAATAATTATTTATAAATTTGTAACAATATATTCTTATTCTATTGATTAAAGAATGTAACACACACATAAATGTACATTAACTCTTCTGGCATGGTATACAGCTGGATTATCGTGCATGAAGTACTCGTCGCCCTCAGATTAAGTGTTGCAGAGGACACTTAATCTGCGATTACATTTAGGTATATCTCATGGTTGTTTATTTACTCTGGAGGACAACTATGGCACCACTTTCAAGCCAGTAGAGCATGTGCCATACCATGATACTCCCACCAAACACACAGTGTGAGGATAAAACAAAATGGATTCATGGTTGAATGGAGTTCTCGCCTGATTCAACAGTTTCCATCAGAACCAAATAAAATACAGCGTAATTTATTCTAACACCTAACCCGTTTCCAAAACTTAAATGACCAGTGCTTTTTTCCGACATTACTGAATACGAATATTTGCATTTCAGGCAGGGACGAGTAATTTATTTCACTGACACCCGACCATCTATTCATATTCTTATTTCGAAAAGTTTGAGCTTAAATCATTTGTGAGGAAATTTGATTGGCAATTATTATCGCTTGAAATAGGGTAGAGTCCTTGTTCTACTATTTAGTTCTTAGGAGACGACGCCTATCATACTATTCAAAAATTGTACTCTAATCTCCTTCTAGACAAAGAGAACAGGTTCTGGTTTTAACTTTAAAAACCTTTGGTATAGTTATTTTTAAAAACCCACAGTTAAATTTGCTGTCTTTCGATATCGAGGTCCTTGCTAAATGCGCATCAACAATGATACTTTTTTCAATTGGTCAAAGAGATTTCTGCGGTTTTTTATACTGATCAGTTTTTGTGAACAAATACACATTCATATATATATATAAAATTTTGAGAAGTGTTTAAATAAATTAATGAATAAATAAATTATGTGATAATAAATTAATGAAACAAAAGTTGTGCTGTATTGTATAAATAAATTAATGAAGCAAAAGTTGTGCTGTATTCTTTCATAATAATTTTACTCAGAGCAGTAATTTCATTAATAAAATTTATTTTGTATTGTTTAATTTTTACTAGATGCAGCTGGCATTCAGCTGAAAATATATTTTCTTGATAAAGCGAGTATTTCTTATTCATAAAAAATGTTTAATAAAAGCTTTGAAATATTTTCATATCTTTAACTAAATCACCATCATTAATTAAAAAAAAAAATTTGGTAACTCAGACTCCTACATTGCATTGTTTGTTTTTGAAAAGAAGAATTTTTCTCTGTCATACTCTGATTTATTATAATATAGTAATGAATAAAGAATAATTCTTAAAAATAGAAAAAAAAATTGAAGTTTATTTCTAACAAGTTAAAACGGCGAAGGTTGTATTAATTCATTTCAACGAGAAATAACATTCGTATTAAAATAAATAACTGATATTGGATTGTAAGCAGAATTTGGTATTATATTAATGAATAAAAGTGTCATAAAATGATTTAAATAAAATAGGATTAATGCGAAAGTGTTGTATTTCAAGAAGTATTTTGAGCATAAAAGATTCAATATAATAATTCGTTCGCTGAATATTTCGTTTTCTATATTTTATAGTTTTATACATTTAAGCAAATGTACCAAATATTTTTAAGGTATATAGCTCAAGTCAGAGGTTTTTGGTTGTACACATATTTAGAATAACTTATAAGTAATAAAAAATTGATAACAAAGTACATGTAAATAATAAATGTTTTGCATATCTTTATTGATCATCATAAATGTTTTTTTAAGCAAACACATCTTAAATGTAATTTTTTGTTCATCATATTCGGCAGCTACTTTTGAAATATTGAATACATTATATTCAAAAAATATTTTTGGTGATTTATGAAAACACATCATTGCAAAGGATGGACTTGATGATGATATGATATATAAACTCGAACTAAGATAAATTTAGTAAAGTCTTATTTATGATTCTTAAGAAATTTTACCATTTGAAACGCAATCTATTGTGCTTAAGAAAGTATTCCCCTGTAGCATACCAACTTAAATATTGATATTTTGGCCTTATTTTAAAATTGCAAAGTTTTGCAGTAAGAATTTATTTCATCTAAATAGCTATCGAGTGATATATCTTTAATTTTGATATTCAAATTTCAAATGTTCACTTATATGAATAAACAGAGAATTAGCTGACGGATGAAATGGAAGTTATCGGTGTCCGAAAAAATTAATAAAGTAATTAGGTGACAAGAAGGAAAAAATGGATGAACATTTTTTCTTTTGCAAACAGCAAAAGTATTAGCTTATAATACGAAACTACATATAAACAAAAAAAAATAATAATAATGTTTCTTGGATAAAGCATATGAATTTCGATTAAAGTAATCATTATGATTTCCTTTCTAATAGCGAAAGTATTACTAAAAATGGATGCAAAGAAGACATTATAAAGAATCAATGTTTTTTTCCTTAAAAAATAGAATATAAATAAATTATTCATTTTTAATTCTTATTGAATATTTCTTCTATTAAATTCTATCTAGTATCTATGTTCATAAAATACATTGTCAAATACATAACATTTTACTTCTGTTTTTAAAACATAGATGAATTAAAATATATAATTTTTCTGTTGAAATATTACAGAAACTATTGTTATCTTAATTGTAACTAAAAACAAGTAAATGTCTTAAATTTAAATGGGACAAAATAATACCATATGCGAACGGAAATATAAAAATGTTTTCTTTATGAAATGAAAATTTTAAGTTGAATATTAGACTAATTTTTAATTAAAATAAAATTTATTCATTTAACTTATGTAAAAGTGAACTCCTAAGAAAAGCATGACATTAAAAATAACTATATGTATAATGAATAAAAAAGCCCATGACGATTGTGACACAAATCTTAGCTTTATGATTTGCTTAAGTGCGCATTTTTCTTATTTCTATTTCATTATTTACGTAATTAAATTATAAATGCTGAAATTTAATTATTGGTGTTTTTTACAATTTTTATTGTTTACAATAAAAAAAATCTGTTTCTATCTAATTAAATCACGCTTTGTTGTTTTTAGATGTGATGAAAGCAAAAACATTTAAAACATTTCATTCCATTAATGTAAACTCTTTTACCCAAATATTTATTCCATTTATTCCCTTTAATTTTTCAATCAGATTTTTGTGCAAAAAATATTGCTAAATCGAATGTTTTAGTCACTTTTTGCAAAATTACTTTTTTCAAAAACCTTACTTTTTTTTAAGAATTCATTCTGTTTCGAATAAGAATATATATAGGATTAAGGTGCTACACAAACATTGAAACTGCTGTATTCTTACTTTATTGGCTATTTTACAAATTTTGATTAATAAATGATTTATTCATGATATATTTGTAAAAAAACACAATTTTGCCTGGGATATGACGTTGATGTGTGATCTGATGTTGAAAAAGAAATTTCGAATCTTATTTGATACTTGTATTATAGTTAAACAAAAGGAAATACTTACAAAAGGGAATAGTGCTTCTTTCGAGGAAAAGCATTTTTCTTTGTGATATGTTTATAAACTATTTACATAAGGATATCATAGTATAAGCGAATGAAACTAATATTGAATCTAGAAATTTATGTTCTATATTCAAGCTGTTGTTTTGCAATGTTTATAACATTCATAATTTCTAATGACTGAATAATGCTAGAGTGAAGTCAAAAGATAATTAATAAGCCTTTTTTTTTACCTTCAAATAAACGTTTTAATCTTACTTCAGAAACCAAAACATATTATTAGCCTTCCATGTTGAAAACAATGTCATCATCTTATTTCGTTTTCCACCATGGTATAAATCAAAGTAAAAATAGTCTGCATGGAAAATAAATCAAATATATATATTTGGTGGATAATATAAATCCCTTTACTGAGCAAGAAAAATGATTATATTTTCTGTTCAACACTCTATAAGTGCCGTAGTAGCCTAATGGTTAGGATATCAGCCTTCCTTCCGGAAGATTGGAGTTTGATTTCCAATGCCGCCAAAGACCCACCGAGTACCTGCGATATACGTACTCGTTAAATCTGTAGAATCGAAAGTCCTGGGGTCGATCGTTGAGCAGTAATGGTTCTAATGGTCTGGAGAAAATTTCCTCCCCATCCTAGATAAACGTCAAAACTCAACCGGAGCGGATCCTTTTGGTGTTGCCATCTATCGGAGTAGTTTAGAGAAAAATCGTACTTTCACCTTCATGGTGCTCTGGTTAAACGAAAGACCCACCCTATTGACTTAATTTCGCATAGTCAACGGCATAGCGAGCATGGCTTGTCCAAGTATCAAAAGTAACAACGACAGAATTTATAAAAACTCATATATCCTATTTTAAATATTAATAATTTGAAATTACGTTATCGTGAGTAATTGTGACTATATATTCTCAATAGATAAAATTCATTAGAGACGATACTTGCACTATTTGTTATTTCATTAAATCATTAATTTCGCAGAGTGGCTTTCTTACCCCTCACACTTACACGAATAAACTACGTTTAATTGTTTCCTAGAAATGTGCTAACGTTATCAAAATTTTCAAATGTATTGTCGAGAGTATATGAAAAGCTATCAAATAACATTTCAACAGGATAGTGCATTTGGTCACAGAAGCATAATGGGAATAAATGAATCTTGGAATAGAAAACTTCAAAATGAATTATCTGGTTCCACATGTTCTAATGCAAATCATCAGTAACAGATTTTATATAAAAAATATATTTTAATCCTTAAGAGGTACTCTCGTCCAAATACTCTTATAGTTATTGTTGTTAAACAAGCAATACAAAGCTGAAAATTCCAAATGTTCCATCAACTTTAACAGTAAATGCTATTTATAAAATATCTTTTTACGATTTTGTCAAATCAAGTGTACTAAGTCCTAAAAATTTACAAACATCCACCCAATCCCTCATTTGATATAAATAGGAAACAATTTCTTTCCGTGTATCTCTGTAAATAATGTTAAGATCACGACATCACTAAAAAGTGAATAAAGAGATTTTGTAGACTCAGATATGGAGAGAATGGAGTTACCAACTTAATATCATTATTTCCTGGAGACTGAGTATTTCGCTTTTATTTATTTATCAAAAAAACATTGCTTATAATCTACATCTGTGGTTAGAGAATGTAGCCGCAAAGATACACATCTTGCTTGCAAATTCTACCACTCAAATTCTATAAATTCTTTTGAAAACGATGATGAATAATTTACAGGCCGTTTTCAAGCAAGCAACAAATCGCAGCGTTTTAAATCAACAAAGAAATTCTTCTAAATTTGTATCCTTTTTTTGTCACCTTTAATTAAAAGCAGTGACATATTCTTTTATTTCTTTACTTGTCTAATTGGAAAAAAATGAAATTTTAACTAATACAATATGCCATTCTAAAAAATACATGTTTTTCATTTTCCAATCTATTTTCATGCATATTTCTTGCTTGAATTTCAAGTTTACACTTCATCGTTTATTATTTTTTATGTTTTTTCTGCTGATTTTGTTACGTTTGTGTATGCTATTAAATTATGCATATTTTCTTATCGTACGAGTTATAAAAGTGATAATATTTATATTTTTGAAATTTCAAAGTAAAAGTATGTTTACTTAATCAAAAAATCTGCCCAATTTGTGTGTGAGTAGCTAGCTAAATTTATTTACTGCATGCGAATTTCGTTTAAAATTATAACAGTGATGTGAAATTAAAGAAACAAAAAAGTACTATAACTTTTATGATGTATAAAAATATGATCCATAACTTTTTTAATTTTGCTTAACTTCTTTAATTTTACTGTAAAAAGACGTAGATAGCTTGGCTTTGAATCCCACCGAACATCTTGTAAGTATTTTTCTTATTTAAGTTCTAGAAGTTTCTAGGTATTTCTTTTATAGGTATTATAAGTAGATTCTAGTATTATAAGCATTTTTCTTATTTAAGTTCTAGAAGTTTCTATGTATATTTTATATGTATTATAAGTAGATTCTAGGTATTGTAATTATTTTTCTTATTTAAGTTTCAGAAGTATCTAGGTATTTCTTCATTTTCCTAGAGAATTTTGCATTTTTATTTGCACATCAATCAATTTCTAGATTTTCTGTGACTTTATTTAAATTATCAATCGAGTTCTTTTATTATTTTCGTTTCTGGTATATTGCACTTGCTTATTATTGAAATTTAGGTACTTTTTCATTATACCCCCCATACTATAATCTCCGTACCTGGAAAGAAAAAAATTCTTAAATTACTGGCATAAGCATTCCATTGGAATGCATAGTGTATTGTTTAAAATGGTTTATATTATGAACTACTAAAAATAATGCAAACATTTTATATTTACATTTATAAACTAAATGATTATAACTTATTGATAAAAGTTATTTAAAAGCCGATACTTATTTCTGGTGGAAACTGTTTAGCAATCACATCGATGATCGATTGCATAAGTATAATGTAATACCTTTTTTCAATGAAAGAAAATGTAATTTTGCTGTGTTCGATTGTATTTGACTTTAACGATTTATGGGCGTAGTACTGTTTTAATCGATAAAATTACCACTAAGCAATTTTCTACACCAACTAGCTTTAGCCTTGTTTAGCATTTATCTTGTTTACATTGTTGGAAAGTTGAGGACATAATACAAAGACCAAATTGCATGCGCAAAAAGATCCCAAGGGAGTGCAAATAGCAGTCTTATGTACATCTGCTGGTTTAATTGGAATTTGATAATATGACTTGACGAGGTCGACGTGAAACTTGTTTGCCATGCAAATGTGAAGTAAAATCAGTTATGCAAGGAATTTGATAGTGGTCTTTAACAATTTGTGCATTAAGGGCGCGAAAATCACCGACCGGTCTCCTCTCAGCAGTACCCATTTTAGGCACCATATGTAAAGGAGAAGCATATTGGATATTTGATGGTCGCATACAGTGCAGTAGAATCATGACCTGAAATTCAGCTTTCGCGCTTTTTAGACAGTTAAGTGCTAAGCGTCTGTAGACTTAGTTGAAACTGGTTGACCTTTAATATTCATATAAGGAACTGTACTATGTTTTATAGGAATGTAAGGATTTGGTTATTTTGTAATATCACGATTTCTTAACAATATTTTACCATATATATATATATATATATATATATATATATATATATATATTATTTAAAAAAATAGATTTTATGGAAAATATTTTAAAATTAAATATTTTACCATGTACTTTTAAATTCATTATATTATCCACCAGACGCTTATTTCTTCGGTCTGGGTATAAATTAAAGTGATGTAAAACATCTGCATTTAACATTACACTTGAATCATTACAAATATAAAATGAGTACGTAAAATTCCATCTGAAACCAAAATTAACAGTTATTGATTCACGACCGTATTCATTGACAGATCTGCCATTAGCAGCACGAAATGTTTGAAGAACGGAGAGTGCATGTTCTTGTTTAGAAGATACAGTTATAGAAGCATCACTCCCTGAATCAACAAAAAAACACATACCTGTATTCTTGTCCGTTATGAACATGCGACTAGATGTGTAATTCTCGGAGGAGAATTCTGTCGACGCTACTCCCCCGGAGTAGCGTTTCCCTGGAATGACCATGGAGGTGCATATTTTCCTGTTTTTTCTTTAAAGTGGGCATGATAGGAAAAGATTTTTTCTCGTAAAGAAGATCGCTGCCAATGACGGAAATTCTCTTGACGCCAATTCTTGCTTCTAGATCGTAATTCCGTAATTTCTTTACGTAGTTCCTTTATTACCGCGTTGAGAGAATTGAAGATTGATTTATTTTCTACGGTGAATGGTGCTTGTGTAGGAACTTGATTAAAGACAGTAAAGGCATTATAAGTAGAAATTTGAAGAATTCTATCAGCGATATCTGTCGCTTTGTCGTAGCTCAATCAATGCTAGGATCGTCTGCACTCGAACTGGCAATGGTGGATTAAAAAATTCTAGGAGTACGGAATCATCGATGCTGTGGTTTTCTACTCGACATTGCATGATTCGCAACAACTCCAAAGGCTTCTGGTCCCTCAGATTTGCTCCTGCTAACAACCACCGAATTTCTTGGGTCTTCCGTTTTGAACACCGTTCCATTAGTTCTTCCTTTACATTCTGGTATGGGTCTGTAGCGTTTGGCTGACAAGTCACACATCTTTAACGAAGATTACCGTTTCTGGAGCGAGACGAGTAGCTACATAATGACATTTCGTTTTAGATTCAGTTATAGGCTTTGGAGTCGTTAGGGCGAATATACTTTATATCATATGGAACCACAACAAAGGATCTTCTTTTATGAGCATTGGTATGACAAGAGCGATTAACTCCATAAATATTCAATTTTATTAAAGAGAATTGAGCATAGATACATAAAGTTCATAACTTCCCGGGTCACCACTTTAGGGATTAGTAGTCCGTGTTCGGTGTGAAGTATGGAAATAAGACTTCAAAATTTAACGGGAATATATTTATTATACTAATTTTATTTGAAAATTTGATGGCAGAGACGGGAAACTGCTTCCTTCCGATCACTACAGTGTTCTTATTGTTTTGCCCAGTTTATTATTTCATACATATGTAATTTCATAATTATCTTCATAAAGGGATTTCAATTTAAGTACATTTAATTTTTAATGATTCATTTGTAATGTTGCATTTTTCATAATTATTGAATGATATAAATGAAATATATATGCTTATAAATATGTTATACAGAATTTTATTTGCTTATGCAAAATAATTCAAATAAAATAAAAATTGATTGGTTCGAATAATTTTATATAAGCAAATTAAATTCTTTATTACATAACTATCGATATACATATCTTTTATTACGATAACTTTCGAATAAATATATCTGTAAAAATGAGAGCTATTTTCTTAAACTCTAAGTATTTTTATACATATAGTCCAAAATTATTTAATTATTTTTAAATGAAAAATCTCTCTTACTCTCACTCACTCATACGCACTTATATATATATATATATATATATATATATATATATATATATATATATACTGACATGAACCTGTTTGTAATATTAAACATTCAAAACTTTTTGCTTTTTCTCATTTTTTTTTCGCAGATATAGTGGAGCTATTAAGTTAAAAAATTCTTTCATCGTATTTATTAACTCGAATTACGAAATATCTTCCAATGTTTTATTTTCTTCATTCTAAGTGAAACAAAGACCAATACGAAGCAATAAAAAATTAATAAAAAAAAACCCTATCATTTCTCTTAAATGAAATCCATCATGATTCATTAGTTCATTAAAATGTATCTCAAAGAATGGGAAACCCATTTCTGCTTATCTTAAACTGTTACCTAAGCAAATGCAAGTCATTCCATTAAAGTACTGGAGAAAAGCACAAAATGCATACTCCAATGTTTTTTACAGTTTGTAAATATTTAAGAAAGAAAAAAATCTTTCGAGAGATTTTAGATAAGATCTTTGAAAAGTAAATACTTTTATGCAGATGAAATGTTCTTTTTAAAATCTTCACTCTATAAACTTTTCTGGATATTTTATTGTATGGCTCATAAGATTTTTTTATATCTTTCTTAAAAGAAATATCAAATATAACATATTTTTAAGATTACATTTGAATAGGAATACTTTCTGAAAAATTTGGAATAAAGTGTCATACGAGGCTCTGAAATGTTTGAGATACAACTAGATTCTTAAAGCTATACTTACAAAATTTTAGGTGTGTTCAAAGTAGTTTCATCTAGAATCAAAATTGCACTTTTGTAGACGAATTTTCCACAGATTAAATGCCTCAAGCCATTCATTTCTTGGAATAGGTGAAAAAAATGTATATATAGCCACATCAATCTCTTCTTCTGAATGAAAACGACGTCCACGTAAGTTCTTTTTTAGATTAAAGAATAACCAAAAGTCGCACATTGCTAGATCAGGTGAATACGGAAGATGTACTATCACTTTAATTTGTTTTTGTTTGACAAACTCAACTGTTAATCCGGCTGTATGTGAAGATGCATTGTCATTGTGAAGCATTAGTCCCCTAACATTCAGGTCTTGTAGAATTTCTGGAAGACATTTAGTGGTATATTAGTTTGCTGTTACTATCTTCTGTCCTTCCAGCTTGATGGCTTTGACCAATCCCGTACTTCTGAAGAAAAAGGCATACATCGCTTTTTCAGTGCGCGTTGTTTTTCACCAGGATCATCTTCAAAGACCCATACTTTGCTTTCTTGACGTGTTGGAACGTCAAAAAAACGGTATGTACGTTTCATCACATGTTACCATTTTAGAAATGATGCGGTGGCCACCATCATTTAACAATTTAGGGTTTCTTTACTGATTCTGACATGCTCCTCTCTTTTTGGTGCTCAGTTAGATTATGGGGAACCCAACGGCAAAGTACTTTTTTCATATGTAATACTTAATTTCAATGTAAAACTTCATGAATGGTTTTGTATATGGCTGCGGATCCAATGTTAAGTTCCTTCTGTATTTAATGATAGGTACAGCGATTATCATCCATTAACATTTTTCATATGGCAGATACATTATCCGGGATTATTGCCGAGGGCGGCCTTCCTGTGTGTCCTTTATCCTGAAGAAAATTACGACCTCTTCTAAATTCTCTAAACCATCTGAATACAGTAGCAGAGCTGGAAATTCATCACCAATTGCTAATTGCAACCGTTGAACGCATTCTTCTTGATTGAATCCTGCTTTAAAATCGTAGAAAATCATAGCGCAAAAATGTTCTCGCGTCAACTCTATTTTCTTTTCTGTTTAAAGTTTATTCTACGCTAAACAAGTTGGAGCAATTCTGTAAAAAATCGTCTTCTATGTTAAAATACTTTGTATTTTAAAATTGAACCGTTAATTTTATATTGTAAATTCTCGTCTGCGCGCATCTCAAAAATTTCAGATTAACCCTCGTAAAACGAATTATTTCATTTTGAAATGTTAAGTTGTAAGAGATGAATGGAAAAAGAGTTTTTGAACATTTTCGATATTATCTACAATCTTGCTAATACATTAAATTAGAGTATAATAAGGAAATATAAAAGCATGGAAATATATTGCAATGCATTAAAAAAAAACAGATAAAGTTGTATTTTTTAGATTCATTGTTATAAATGTTGCTACTGAATTAATGCCTATTGTAACCATGATAACTAACCTAGACTTAAATTTCGTTTGATCTTTATAAAATAATAGTTATGTGGTTCAAAAATGAAATAAATTTGAACAGTTTTTAATATCTAAATAATTTGTATTTAGATACTAAATTATATTAAATATTATTGATTTAGTATCTAAATTGAACAGTTTTAGCATTTAAATAAACTCATTTTAAAATAAGATTTATGTTTTAAAATGAGTTTAATAAGCATTAAATGCTAATTGAACGCTAAAGCTGCTATTGCAGTTTTATACTAAAAATTGTCTATATAAATTACTTATTATATATAGACAATTTTTGGTATAAGACTGCAATAGTGGCTTTATTACAAATATGAATAAGTATAATTTTTATACATATCAGTAATTTCTATTAAGAGCATTTTAAATATATTTTCGTGTATTTGTGGCTTAATATAAATTAAAAATCATTTTGTTACATAATATATGTAATTTCACCAATAAATTAATTTCAATGAATACATTAATCTATAAAAAATAATAAATAAATACTCTATTTTAATGATATTCAAAATATTACTTTCTGTTTTAAACAAAAGTAATAATTCGATAGATAATTAAGTTTGTTTATATTTTTGATATTCGAAAATAAATAAGAAAAAATAACAGTAAAATGAAAAAAAGTTACACCTGTTAGCGAATCCTTGGATAAATCAGTTTCGACTGAAAAGTAAACATGATATAAATTTACAAGAAATTCCTGATAATTTATGCATAGAAACAAAATATGTTATATTAGAATATTATTTGAATTATTATATTGACATTCATTAAAAAAATAATCATTTATTTACATAGGAATAAAATTCAAAATTGGATAAAAAATATATATATATTTACGTGGAAAGAATTTATAAATAGATCCAACTAACGAAGATTTAATTCAGTGGAGTAAAAATGCATTTATTATCATTCCCTACATATTCTAGAATACCAAGTCACACAAATAAAAAAAGTTAGAATTTTTTCATATATGTATATAATTCACAATATTCTTTCTAAGTAAAAGGTGTTAGTTGCTGCGCCAGGGTTATTTAATTATATTTATTACATTCTTGTTCATAATGCTGAAAAGAACCCAAAATAATTAGATAAAAAAATATCGCTTTCAGGACAAAATTTTTAAACACATATGCACAAAAATATGAGAGAGAGGAGTATGTTTAAAAATAAAAAACTACATTAAAATAAGTTACCTATCAAAGTTAGAAAGGTAAATAGTGAGTTTGCCTTTTATTTATTTGTATCACAAACAATTTTTCCAGCTGGTATAATTTAATAGATAATTAAAAAACATTACCTTAACTAAAAAAAAATAGACTCGAGTTTAATATTAGTCTATGTTGTAGAATATTGAAAACACACACCAAAAAAAAAATCTAAAGATATATACTTACTTCTAAGATTCTCTGAAGAAATCGTGCAAATCAAATGAAATTTATGATATGCCCTTACGGCGATAAGATATACAAATCATTGTCACTTAAGGGCATTCATGTAGAAACGACAGCAGTAGTGCCACCTGTAAGCGCCAATTGGGGAGAAGAGATAGGCAATTTCAACTTTTTAAGGATAATAAATATTGATTCACAAGGAATGTGGATTATCCTTCACAGAAATTAGTGATCATGTTGAATGAAATGAAGCAAGTGTCACGCGGGTCAATAATCGGTGGGTGCAGGAGGGAACGGTGGTCCGACGTGGTATAATCAAGTATGCGACGGATCTGATCGCGGTGGCATGGTTGGTTAGGGCATCGTTTTCATTATCAGAAGGTAGTGAATTCGAATTCCGGCTTGGCCGAAGATACGACGTGTTCGCTAATCGTGGTTGGGGAAAGTTGAAACTTGATGTGGTCACAATGTCCTTCAATAGAAATGATACCTGATTCAAAGATGATAATAGTGTGATTTAAATCTGAAGATACCGTGGTGAGAAATTGCTGAATTATTGAGAGCCAATCATCGTCACGATGGTTTTGCATCCGGTATCATGGCTTTCACTCCCACTTCTCTCAAACAGATAACTTATTGTTCATTGTTGTTCCTCTGTTTGCCGAGTTTAATCACTTCGTTGAAACTCCTTCTTGGCGTTGCGTTTTTAATTACACGTTGAGGATATTATGTCAACTTAACTAAAATTAACCACCAAAATTATTTTGAAAGTAAATTGCCACATATTTCCTGTTATGACATCGTTAGATATTATAGTAAAAGGCTTTATAAACCTCAGAGTGCTGGATTAGGGACCCATAATTGTCAGTCGATGCATTGGGAGCTTTTTTCTATACTATTCTGTGATTCTCATAGCAAGAAATTTTCGTTATTAAGAACAACCACTCTATCTTGGTGATAAAAATATTCTTTATTTTTATGGATCATGAGGCTTTTAGAAACCGATAACATAACTTGGAAAGGCACTTAATGCTGTTTGATACTTATTTTTTACGAATGAGAAAATCGTCTTCTATTCAATGTACTATCTATGTATTGTATATATATATGACTGGATAACTGGCTCTTATTGTTCAATGAATACTCATATTTAAAATTCTCTTTAAGTTCGCGAATTATAATCCCTGATGAAATAATTACAATAATTATTTGTTGTAAATATTGTGCCAAATTTATAGATGATATACATTTTACTCGAAATTTTTATAATACATTCTATTAACAAAATTCTTTACGCAAAAAAGCTCTTATTTCAAAAAAATATTTAATAGTTTTTATTAAACATTTATATAAAATCCCTTTAAATACGCACTAAAGTTACTGATGAATCCCTTTCTTCATTTGAACAACTCGTGAATTTCATTTCACCATAGAAATACATTTTATAGAGGCTAAGAATCCACATTTTAAATTTTAATACTCTTCAAAATCAAATCTCTCATACATGAAATCAGCCATATAGAAATTAAATAAAACCCTTTGAATATTTTTTTGATATTGTTGACCTCTCCTTTACATCCACGCATTGATTTTCTTTTATGTTTCTAAAAGGCCTTCTACAGTGCTATTTGAAAACTAATTCCCGCTCTAGCCTTCAGTTCATTTGTATGTAGGTTTGATTTCCCTTTTTTTATTTGGATATTTGCAGTGCTTTGGAATGTATTTTACTGTACATTCTAATTTAATTAATCTTCATGTGCAAAAAATTACTTTTGAATGGTAAACAAACCAAACTATTCTCCTCAAATTGTACGCAACAATATATTTTCTAACTAGCTAAATCTTAAAATTACTAAAAATAAATTCCATTAATTTTAGGAACCAATTTTTGAATATATTTATATTATATTGTCTTTTCATGACACATTTATTAAAATTTGTAAAAAACATAAATACTCTCTGGCCTTTTACAGATTCTTTGCATAATGTTACACAACATTTTAGATTTAATACATGGGACATTACACATTAAATTGACCATTTATAAAAGCCCCTAAATCATTTATAAAATAGTTTCTTCTTATTACTTAATTACATATAATTATACGAAAACATGGACATTTACTTTTACTTTCGAAAATTTATTACGTGATACAATTTAATTTGTCTTTTCAATTGAAATTATTATGGGTAAACCTGCCTTATATATATATATATAATATATATATATATATATATATACATATATATATATTATATATAATATATATATATATATATAATATATATATATATATATGTTAATGGAAGAACCGCATGAATACAGCAAACATTTTCATCAATGGCAATAATGATTTAAAAGGGAAGAGCAACGTTTAATTTCTCTTTACCAAATGGAATTAATATATAAAGTACAGAAAATATCATTATTAAGTAAATTTTCAATTGGAAAAACACGCATTTTACTAACTGGAAAATCTCTTTATGTAATATATTATTAAGTGTTTTCATATTATATCCTCTTTATAACATATACAGAGACATTAATTACACATTTCTAATAATACTCATTACGCTAATATTTATTTAAAAATAGATTTTCAAAGCGAAATTCACCACTTTTTTCAATTTTTAAACGAGAACGTTTTTTCCTAGATCTACCTTATATTTCATTTGAAAATGTCATTGTTATCAGCTTTAGTAAATAAGAAATGCATGGGAATATATAAATTTGTCTCATTAAATATACTTCAACAAAACTTTCAACATATATTAACAAACTATTAATTTTTTATATACTTCTTTTTCTGTATCTAAAAACTTAGGAAACAGAAAAGGCTGCCAAATAACATTTTCAACACATATCTAACACGAAGAAATAAAATTTTCCTTAATTGCATTCCTAGCAACTTAAACGAGACAAGAGCAAATACAAAGAGAGACAAGTGCCTATATCAGCGCCGAAGTATGTTTTAGCAAGCCTCATTAGTCTCTGAAGGACCATGACACAAGGCAGACAAAACCCATTTTTATTCGTCTAAAACTATTTGTATAAAAACTAAAAAGCGCCAAAAGACAGAAAAAATAGTAAAGAAATAAATGTTGAAGAGATTCAAGCATTTATTTTTCTGAAAATGTAAATATTCAAACGTAAATATTTCTTTGCAATTCCTTTGAACCATGTCCGTTGGGAAATAAATTTTTTTATCGTCAAAGAATAAAAAATATTGCCTTTTTGGGAAAATATGCTTTATTTTCATGGTATTATTATTTGCGCGCATATTAGTTTATGGATATATTTTAAAATCATGCAAAGTGCTAAACTTACAAAATTTTGCTTTGCTTAATTTCTAAGTAATTGAAAAAGTATTAATAGAAGCTTAGTATTGTTTGTCTTCTTTGTTATAAATATATTATAATAAATTTATTTAGTGTATATTTTTTTCACTTGTATTGAAATTTCATATTAGAAGTTCAACAATGCTAATAATCACCAAGACAACAATTGGTTAAAAATATTCGATAGATAAATAAAATCTTTAGCTAAAATATCATTTCGGTAAAAAATATAGCTTTTTAATAACTTTGTAAGTAGAATTATATTACGAGAAATATTTTTTTTTTTTTTTTGCCTCCACAACTTTAATATTTTCATTTGATATTCACTATACATTATAGATGAATTTATTTAAAATAATATTCTTCAAAGGGATAATAAATAAGTAACTAGGACAAGAAATGTAAAAAATATATATTCAGTCTGTATTAATTCATCAGTATTACAAATATTTGGTAATTAAATATTAGTTTTTAAATTTTCAATGATGTAAAAATAATGCTATTATTTTAATTTGTCAATAATGTGAGTTGTAAACTGAATATATTGCAATTGGGAAAAGTCGATGTTTTAATATTACTCTCATTAATATTATATATATAAAACTCAATATGCGCGTATTAATTTTTTATCTTAAACGATAAGAAGTTTTTATGCTTAAAAAACAATTATAATACTGACATAAGAGAATAAAGACATGAATATTTCTTTTAAAATTATATAAGTTTTTGCACTGGGTTATTTATTTAGTGCAAAATTTCTGCACAGTTAGTTATATATATATATATATATTATAATATTTCATAAATTAATACTATATGAAGAATGATACATTGAAAATACACAAAAGATGGAAAATAATACATTGAAAATATTTGGAAAATTTAAAAGAAAAATATATAAAATGGAGCGAAGTACCAACATGGCCAGCTTCTTCAGGGGCTGTTGACCACATTTGCACAAAATATGGCTTTTCTGCACCGGTCCAAGACATAGTCTTAAAGAAGCCAGTACACCCCAAAGCCACCCTAAAAGCAAAACATCAAACTACAATACAAGAAGTAAAATTTAATCTAAAATATATAAGCTAAAATCCAATGTTGCCAAAATACATAATTTATAATAATCAAATCCACATCCAAATACATTTTCAAATCTGCAAGAACCGCACCAAATACTATATTTAAGTCAAATAAATACATAAGTTAATGACTAAATTTAAACGCTATTTTCATTTCAAGCTTTTCATATGACCTTCAAGATTTGGGTGACCCTTCTGTAGTATAAAACTACGCCTTACTTCACTCTTATATCTATGGTCTACTCTCCAAATAGTGTTTAATAAATTTAGTTGGAATACCATTATGAGTTAGAATATTTTTACTCTATTTGTTTATTGATGTTGTTTAAATTATTACATATGTTGTATATTCCATTAAGTTGATTAAAAATAAGATTTTTATAAATTTTGATTGAAATATTTGAATTCCAGAAAATTAGTTTATTTATTTTAAAATTAAAATTATTAGTTTTATCATATATGTCAGTAAATATGTGGTTATCTCTTATCGTAAGTGAAGTATCTAGAAATTCAATTTTAAGGTTATCAGTATTAGTTTTAATTAATTTTGATTCCTCGGGATATATATTATTGTAAATTTTATCAAATTTTAGGCAATTAAAAATTATAAAATTGTCAATGTATCTGTAAGCAAAAGACATTTGTATTATAAATGATTTTTCATAGTAATTTAATAATAAATTTGCTAATATATTTGAAAATTTGGAACCCTGGGGAATGCCATACTTCTTGTAAATAAACATTTTCTCCATAAGAAATATAATTATTATAAATACAAAATAAATTAAGGTCTTTCCAATAATTTATATGGATATCCAATATTGAATTAAAATCATAAAAATAAACCATAATAATATCAAAAAGTTTTTCAAGTGGAATGCTTGTGAACAAATCTTTGAAATCATAAGTGGAAAAAACATTAATTTTATTGGCAGAAATAAATTCAATGATAGGTTTATTATTTTTAATTATCCATGTATTATTTGAATTAGTAATGTTTTCTAAAATTATATTTTAATAATACGAAAACAAATTACCAAATTTGTCTGCATAAGTGCTGCATCCACATGTAATAAACCGAAATTTAACAGGGTTTTATGGAATTTCAGATAGACTGTAATATATGGAATTTCAGATAGACTGTAATATATGGAATTTTAAAATTTATAATTTTAATTTTGAGTTTTTTAGCAAATGCAAGAATTTTTTTTAAATATTGTTGTTTTGTTTGTATTAATAATTTTGTAAGTAGTTGAATTAGATATATCTTCATTTAGTAACTGGTAGTAAAATTTTTTACATATAAAGGCATAGTTATTTGAATCTTTATCTACAAGGGAAATAATGAAAAGTTTTTGTATTTCTTTTATATATATTTTTAGATATTTTTTATTTATTCCTTTAAATTTTAAATTATTTACATTTGTTTTAAATTTGTAGTAGGAATTCCATTTCCACTGTGAAAAAAATTCTATTGGAATAGAATAATAATTAGAGGTCTTAAAAATAAATTTATTAATATCAGTGAGAAAAAAATTAAGAATTTGTTTATCGTTATAATAATTAACTGGTCGAAATTAGAATTTTTATTAACTACATTTTTTTAATTCATCATTCAATATGATATCAGTATTTCCAGTAATTATAAGTCTAAAAGTGGTGAAATCTACAAATTTATTGTATTTCGGGTCATTACAGAAGCAATCCGCATTTTCTTTATTAATATTTATATTACTACAAAATTTATTATGTTTAAAAATATGTCTGCCAAATGGTAAATCATATTGAAAATAACATTCAATTTCATTATTATTTAACGGAAAGATATGCTTAAGCTCTTTAAGAATTTACTCGAGAATTTAATTTTATCATATAATGGATGCTTAAAAAAAATAACAAAATAATCTGATTTGGTATTTTTATTAGAGTTTATATTTATATCTAGTTTACTTATTTTATATTTAAAAATATCAAAAATTAAAATATTAAAATTAAAGTTATTTAAAAAATCTGAAAGAAAAATTCACTGTTTTTTATTTAAACTCATAATAAAATTTTTACTAAACGAATAGTTATAAGAGTTTACAAATTGACTTTCTAATTCAAACAATTTATCATTCCAATACATAAAGTTACTTATATTATAATTGTTGTATGTTTTATTAATCTTTCTACCACCTTTTTTATACCTTTTAGTTTTCTTATTATTAGGTTTAAAGTACATAAATGATTTAGTATTTTCATAGTTAATTTTCGAATTATTAAATAATTTAAGTCCAAATGGTACTAGGGTTTTATAATAAATAATATATTGATTTTCTTTAATTAGGCGTAAATTAATATCGATTTCAATATGTAAACTGGTTATAATAATATAATCGAAACTATGTACTTTGAAAAATGTTCCAATTCAAAGTTAAAACTTTTGTTATTATTATAATTTTTAATTTTAGATCTCTGTAGGTTTATGCGCAAATTAATAGTATTAGATATTTGTCCAATATATTTAAATTTACAAATTTTGCACTCAATCATACATATAACATTGTAAGCTCTACAGTCTTTATTTAAATCATAGGAGTTATCAATTTGTGATACATTGAATTTGGGGCAAGTCTTACAGAGCCTGGAATTACAAGCATTAAATGTGAATTTTTTTTAATCATTAAATTATATATATATATATATATATTTATATATATATATATATATATATATATATATATATGTATATATATATATATATATATATATATATATATATATATCCATTTGCGTTTTATGTGATATATATATATATATATATATATATCACATAAAACGCAAATGGAAAAAGCTGTTTCCAATAATGTGAAAAGAATCTCTTTAGTACCTTGTATGATGCTAGAATAAGACTTCCTAAGTAGATTGATAACAATTAAGATTGATAACCTAAGTAGATTGATAACATAGAAACACTGTTAAAATAAGTAGTGAATCCTGAAAAGTGGGAAAGTTTTCGTAACTTGTAAGAATAAGAACATTTTTGTTAATCTTATTAAAATTTGTGTGTTGATGAAGATGTAGAGGACCCCGTGTAGATGAATATATATTAAAAATAGTGCTGTGTTATTCAAAAAGTCAAGAGAGAAACCGGAATCCGCTGCACTTCAATGCATTAAGACATTCAAATGTAGAACTCCACTCCAGTTCGATTTTGTAGGTAATCTGAATTTCAATATATTTTTTCATTTTATTGAAACAAGTTCCTTTTGAAAAATGATGCCAAAGTGAATTTAAATTATTAAAGCCAAGGAGATAATGTTAACTTAAGGTATAATAAAAATTATTTCATGCACCTCTTTCATACAAATGAAAGTTATGATTTTAAAACTAAACAGCTGTTCATTTGCGCACATGCAGTCCACTAATCTTAAAGAAGTATAAAGTTTAGATTAACAGGCTAAAGGTCCTTTGAAAATCCAACAAGAATACTTGGGCAACATGTCAATTTCTACAGATTCAATCAATAAATTACTTGACCCATGCTTATGAATATTTTCTTTTGATGAATTTGCATCTTCTAGCTTTTCTTACTGTTAACAACGCTTCTGCTATTTCCTCTGTCTTTGAAGATGAATATCTTAAGCTATTTAAATTCATTAAAATTATATTGACGCCTCCTCATACTACTTCCTTTTTTGAAATCCATGATGCTTAAACTTAATTTTAAATTGCAAAGTACTGGAGTGGTATTTTAAATTAAAAGAGTATTCATTTTCACTCGCAAAAAATTTTCGATTGAAAATTTTTACATTATTGCTTTCTTGAAAACTATCTCCAAGGTAGAGAAAAATTTGATTAATTTAAAAAAATCAGTATTTTTTGGACTTGAAAATGTGTTGATAGAATATTGTTCTCAAACATGACATTATATGAGTAAATATTTTTTGGAATCTGGTATCAAGGAGATTTTACATCTAAGCTAGCTTGAAATATATTTATGCTAGAGAATATCCACAAAAATTTTGATGAGCAAGTAAAAATATATAGGTAGAAGGTGCCTACAGGAAAGGGTTACTAAACTGCTTTTTGTTTCATAAGAAGAAATAAAGGAGATATCTCTACATTGAGTTAATTAAATTACATCTTTTAACTTATTTTTCTACTTTATGATGTTAGTCATTTGTTTATGCCTTCAATAGATATGTAGGTTAATATTATCTATATTTTATCATAGTATTAAATTAAACATTTTATTGAAAATATTTTTGTAGATAAACATTATTTTTAAATATTTCTTAAAATTATTTATAAGCGTATATAAATAAAACTATGTGCAATATATATACAATTTCTTAGCTCAAGAATCGTAAATTTGAAAACAACAACGTTTATTAAACTACATTCATTAAATTATGATACTAATATTTCTTTTAATTCATTAATGTCTTTCTGCAGAAAAACAACAAAATTTAATAATTTTTGCAAAACTGCACTCCGTAAATTAAGGAAAACTCAAAATAATATGGACTTTCATTCACAAAATGTACCATTAGTCCCATAATCTAACAACAATGACACAGAGAACACATGTAGATATTTTTTTACATGGCAAAGTTGTCACCCGTTTGGAATGTCAGCTAAAGCAGATGGTAATATCAGAAGAGCTCTGAATCACGCGGTGTCGTATCTAGGCTTTGAGTATAGTTTCAAGAGGAATAAAATGTGATAGATTTAGAATACATTTAGGTTATTCCTGAACCACAACTCCGTGAAATGATTAGTATTTGGCAACATATCAATCATTTCACGGCAAAAAGAAGCAGATGCGCACAGAATCAAGTTTTTCCCATCGGCTGTTCTCAACTATGGGTAACACAGTTCGGAATAAACTACATACAGACGATTGATATTGTATTGAAAATACGCTTGTAGACTTACCAAATGAATTCAGTTCTTGATTCTTCATTGTAATAGTCAATAACCCTGGTGTAAAGAAACTTTGAGCTGAACATTAACATATTGTCATGTTTGATGTTTTAATGACTTCAGTTTTAGTTTGAAATTCTTCTTTGGACATTCATTCTTGTTTTAACAACATTGGACATTCGTAAAAAAGAGAGTCAGAATCTGTTGCCAAGAAAAATATTATGAATAACGCTGCTACGGAGAGGTACAGAACTTCTCATTTGGGTAGAATTATTCTATGCTCCAGACCAGATTTTTATGTTCAAATCGGAACCAATATTTGAACATGAAAATCTGTTCTTGAGCATCATTCTGGAGAAATATATACGTTTGCTTAGATGTATAACGGATGTATAATATATAACTGACAACATCCATCCTTATCAAACAACTTTGTTATGCGTCCTTCAATATTAAGATAATATGCTTGGAATAACCAGCATTCTCACTAGATTTGAATCCACTGAAATATACCTATAAAGATTGCAATCAGCTGACATGTTGCAGCTCGTCATATATGTGTACTGGAACATCAGATTACATTCTTTACTAAGTTTTGAAATCTTCTCCAACATCAGTTCTCTGGCCTAATGATAAGACATCCTTCTTCAAAGCAAGAATTCCCGGGTTATATTCTGCAGTTGTACAACAGTGAGAGATAGACCTTCTGCATGCATATCTATAGGAATGTGTGCTAGGTAATTTTTCTCAGTTCCCCTTCTTGTGATATGTAAATAGGTCCTGATTATCGATGAAATTTTTCCTCAAAATAATTTCAGTCGTGGACAAAAAATGGATTACAATAGCCTTAGACATCAAGTTTTCTATTAGGTGGTGGCCAAGATCAGTCCTTAGTTCAATCTTAGCCATAATAAAACAACGGGAAGTGTACTTGCTTCTGCTAGCAAGCCTAAAGATCAGGAAATTTGGAAAACTTTCTGGATTTGCTCCATTGTGGCACGATTCTCTAACTATGAGAACTTAAGGAAGACAATTCACAAGGTGGATAATAAAATGCATATAAGTGCTTAGACTCGCCATTAAAAAGAGTTAAACTAATTTGGTATCAAATTAAGTATTCAATAATTCAGTATTAGTTGGTATTGTGAGAATTATGTTTTATAAAACATAGAAAACATGCACCTACTTAATCGCAATATCAACCCTTTATATTATTAGTTTTCTACAAAGATATATATGTTTCCCAAGTTTCAATAAGGAACATATGCTTTAAGCACTCTTATGAAAACTTTTATACATATACTATATTTTGTTCTTATCCATTGTTTTTTAAACGGGATTTTTGCATATGTCGCGTTTTGTTTTGTCACGTTCTCTTAAAGTTTGATTTGCACACATTGGTATTATACTTAATTATTAGAAAGAAGCTCAAGAGAATTATATTTCTATATCTTTTCCAATGGAAGGTAGATTTTGCAAAATTTTGAATGCCTAATGTTATATATATATATATATATATATATACTATAATACATATATATATATATACTATAATACTGGCCATTAAAATTGTTACAACAAGAAGGCGACATGGTACAGACGTGAAATTTATATGAAAGGAAGAAGGTGCTGTGATATGCAAATGATTCGCTTTTCAGCGCATTTCAAGGAGAAATGCGTACCAGCATATTTCTGACTTTGATAAAGGTCGAATTGTAGCGTACCGGGATTTCGGTTTATCTTATCGCAGTATTGCTGCTAGCGTCGGTCGAGATCCAATGACTGTTAGCAGAATATGGAATCGATGGGTTCAGGACGGTAACACGGAACGCTATGCGGGATCTCAACGGCCACCTATCACTAGCAGCCTAGAAGACAAGCATGTTATCCTCATGGCCATAATGGATCGTGCAACCACGTCACGAGCCGTGAGTCAAGAAACGGGGTCGTTTGGAAGACAACAAGTGTCTGCACGAACAGTTCGACGACGTTTGCAGCAGCATGGACTCTCAGCTCGGAGACCATGGCTGCGGCTTCCCTTGTCGCTGCGTCATAGACAAGAGCACCTTCAATGGTGTGATCAATGATGAACCTGGGCGCACGAATGACGAGACGTCATCTTTTCAGAAAAATCCAGGTTTTGTGTACAGCATCATGATGGTCGCATCCGTGTTTGGCGACATCGTGGTGAGCACACACTGGCAGCGAGCATTCGTCATCGTCATACTGGCCCATCACCTGGAGTGATGGTATGGGGTGCCATTGGATACACGTCTCGGTCACCTCTTGTTCGCATTGACGGTGCTTTGAGCAGTGCACGTTACATTTCTGGTGTGTTACGACCCGTGGCTCTACCCTTTATTTGAGCCCTGCGAAACCCTACGTTTCAGCAGGATAATGCCCTACCGCATGTTGCCGGTATTGTACGGACCTTCCTTGATACGGAACATGTTCGGCTGTTGCCCTGGCCAGCACGTTCTCCAGATCTTTCACCAATAGAAAACGTCTGGTCAATGGTTGCCGAGCGACTGGCTCGTCACCAAACGCCAGTCACTACGGTTGATGAACTGTGGCATCGTGTTGAAGCTGCATGGGCATCTGTACCTGTATATGCAATCCAATCTCTGTTTGACTCAATGCCCAGGCGTATAACTGCTGTTATTACTGCCAGAGGTGGTTGTTCTGGGTACTGATTTCTCAGGATCTATATATCCAGCCAAATTTTTTGAAAATTTAATCACTTGTTATTTCTAGTATAATATATTTGTCCAATAAATATCATTTTGTTATCTGCATTTCTACCTGGTGTAGCAATTTTAATGGCCAGTAGTGTATAATTGTATTTTCAAATACTGAATTATAAATTTAAAAAGTAAATTGCATAAATATTTTTAATTATACATAAAATTTCCCAAAAAAGAGGAGTGTGTAATAAATACTTCTTTAAATTTGTCAAAATTCATCTGCATTTATAATTGCTAAACAATTAAAATCGAATATGAGTTCAAAAGTAACAAAAACATTTTAATCATTCTAAATATTTAATTTTTTTAAGAGCGTATAAAATTAAGCTAATATGTATTCAACAAAATTTTAAATATAGGAACTAAATAACCTATAGTTATTTTTTTAAAAATATTAAATGCGACATAGGAAATAAAAAGCGAAGCAAATCTTTGCATACCTTTGAGTTACAAAATAAGTTTTAACGTGACTCATTTAATTTTTAGGCAGTTATAAGTACGATGTTCCATACAGCTGTTCTTGCTTAACAGGTGTTTTGTTAAATATTAATTATTTTACCCATAATCAAAGAGAAAAAATAAGTTGAAAAGAAGTTTCAGTCGTGAAAGAATTTTATTTATTTTTTCAAAAGAATGTAAGACTCAAATATATGAAGAGTATTTTGAGTTTTTATTTTTTTTTTTTCAATTATAAGAAACTAAATATTTTCAAGAAAGATTTAGTTACTTATATATAATGGTGAGAATAATTTAGTTACTTATAATTAAATATAAGTAACTAAATGTTTGCAGGAAAGTCAACCTATGACGCGGTGGTTAGCGTCACAACTTCGAAGCAGTAAGTTCGAATCCTGGTTTGGATTCGAACTAGGGATGTTCCTTTCTGTGTCTGTTTCTTTATTAATTCACTTTCGGGGTGATGAGAGCACACCCACTCGGTGCCCCAAAGTATAAGAAGCCATCACATTCACTCCTTGTAGCGCTCAAAAGGTAAATCCAAATACAGCCGATTTACAAGAAAAAATATTTCGAGAAATATTCCTCGAAACTTCTCAAATGTAAATTTCACCTTAAATATTCTACTGTTTATAATCTCATATGAAATAAAGTTTTATAAATCTTTTGTGAAATATATTTTCTTAAAAAAAATTATACAAAGAGTTATATGTGTTTGATTCAATTTTTTTAGTAAATTGCAACGTAATAAATTCTTTAATGTGAATTTTCTGCGTTATTAAACTTGAAAATATGAAAATGTAATTGTTATTGAATTAACTTACATACAATTCAATAAAAATGATGACGTAAATTTAAAAATTTCTTACATTTATGATAGAATAATTTGATAAATATTTATTCAAAAACACGACGAATGATAAAAGTAACTAGAGATTACAAATCCCCAATTTGCATTATTATGTAAATGAGTTAAGTAACTATATATTTAACATTATGCAACAAAAACTTTTGAAAACTAATTTTATTTCCACTCATTACAATAAATAAGAACATTATTTTGTAGATGGTTTTTTTAAATTTTTTAAACGAATTCAGAAAATACATTTAAATTATTTCACTTTATCATCAAAGGAAGTGCGAATTTTAATATCAACTTCAATTATAAATTGCAACAGATTAGATTTTCCAACAAAGAATCATATTTAATTAGTAATTTTGTTGACATTCACGTTTATATATAAGGAAATCAGTTTATTTTATTCATTTAAAATTATTTTCAATGCGTCGTTAAATTTTAGAACCTGAATTTCAAGGAAAACCGATGCATAAAATGAATGGTAATTTTATTATCATTTATCAGTTTATAAATATAGAAAAAATAGGAAAATAATTTCACAAGTTTTTAAAAATGTAAATAAGAAATTATGAGTTTATGGTACATTTGTTAGTTGTTTCGAACATTCATTATCAGAATCGGTAAAAAATTAATAAAAATTAAAATGATAAAAAATTAATAAATTTCTTATTTAAATAATAATAATTACCATTTTTCTAACTTATAAATTTCGTGAATTTTTCTATCTTGTATTGCTTGAAAATTTTGTTTCGACTCCTCATTTTCTGAAATTTAGAAGAATTATTAAATTTAAATATTAAAATTTTTCAATGTGTAATTCAATTTTCAATGTGTTGAAATCCACTAAATTTCTGTGTGTAAAGCCAACCATAAAAGATTCAACACATCAACAATTAACCAGTAAAATCATTAATATCCAATTAATACAAACATTATAATCAATAAAGAAATATTATTCGATAAAGTGAACTTAAGGTGGGTCATTTCATTTTTAATAAAAGACATTCAATTTCAAAATATAAGTTTTATCGTCACACCAAATTATTAAACTGCACTCTTGATTTATTTGAATATAAAAGTACAATGATCACATTCAGAATTTCTTAAGTTATTTGAGAAATAGAAACATAAGTTGTCATAGAATATACATTGTAATAAAATAAAAATAAATTAAAATTTAGCGTGTTTACTGAAATTTCTTTTCATAATTGCTTAGAGTTTGCTATAAATTATTATTATTAATAATTTAAAGTAACAGTATTTAAAATTTGAAGGAAAAATATTTAATACTTTCTGTAAAAGGGGAAATGATGTCTGTAAAAACTAAAGATTAACAAAACGTTTTTATTTTAATTTTTAGTTACTAATTTTAATATAGTTAGCTTTCTTCGATATAGGTCATTAGATCGTAAAAGGAGTGACAATTATTTTTTATCATCATTTTTCTAAATTTAAAAACTTTATTAGTACCCCAAAAAATTTGAGAGCAAATGTTAGAGTACAGTTTAGAGATATGTAAGATTACCGAGACAGTCAGCAAATTATAAGATTTTTATTGGAACTTCTGAAATGTTATTTATCTTAAAAAGACAATTGATAGTAAGTGCAAATAGTATAGCGTTAATTAATTTAAATAATTTAAATTTATTTGAATAATTTCCATTTGTATCTCAATGGAATCTACAAACATTTTTATCTCTTACTGCTGCTTAATATATTTAATTAAAATTTTATAAAATTTATGGTATTCATTCAACAAACACCAAAAACTTATAGGATATGTTACATAAAATTAATTTTACTTTGAACAATATTTGGTCTTTTAGAACGAATTTCCACAAGTATATTGAATAAGTTATAGCTGTTTTGAAAAATAAAATATTTTTACTATATCGATTATACTATTAATCAATCTATTTGTATGTTTATTTCAGAAGGTAAAAATCTTATTCGGAATACCAGTAAAAAAATAAACATTTTTGACACTTAGTAACTGCAGCAATAGTTAAGGTTTTAAAAAATGAACCAGACACTTTTGCAATAACATATTCATACAAATAAAAATATTTTCACAGACATTTTTTCAGGCTTTTTCAATCGATAGTTTAATTATATTTGTGTGTGTAGATTAGGAAAGTAATAATAAATTGAAAGGGAATGCTTGATTGTAGAACTTATACTTTTTCAATCAATTACTTCATTTTCTCATGATTTTAAAATTTTTAGCGGTGTATTAAAGGCGCAGGTGCTGTTTAATCCAAGATTCCAAATTCTAAATACTTTTTGGCGATGAAGAAATGTTGCCAAGATGATGTATCGTGACGAGCACGATGACGTAAATACTAGGGGTTACCAAAATAGAATTTTCCGCAGAATTCTTATAGGTCTTTATATGTATGACGTAATTAAAACGAAATTGCTAGATACATAAGAAAATCTGCCAAAAGAAAAATCGCCAAACTTAGAATTTGGCACCCTGGATTATACGGCATAGAAATTATTGATAACAATAATTCTACAGTTTTAATAATTTCAAAAAGATTTCATACATAATGAACTTAGAATGCCTGTCAAACAAAAAAATATTTTTCATTACAAAAGTGTAGTATTATCAATCCGTATTTTTTTTTACTATCATCAACAATTCAATTTTAAAATACCTGCAAAAATAAGCTGAGTAAACTGGCAGAGAATCACTCTATTTCTGACTTAAAAGCAGCAAAACATTTTGTAAGAATTGTTTCACGCATTCTATATCCAACCCCCATCATTAATTAAAAACAAACCTTTTTTCAACAACAGGTTTTTGCTTTGTGAATTTTGACTTTTCTTATTTAAACTTACGAAGAATCCCCGATGCATTGTTATTATTAATGAAAATAAAATTTTTACCTTTGTAAGAAGAAGAAAACTGAAAGAACTAAATGAAAAATGCTTAAAAAAAGCTAAAATATATATATCTTACTTCCTAGCTTTCAAATAGAAATTTAGTTAATTAACTACAGAGAAATATTGCGTACATTCACATTTTTAAATTTATATGTATTCTTAATTCCCGATTGCAAGTATAGTTTGCTATCGATGAAGTTTTTTTCCAATAATTAATGGTTAGGACAAATTTTATAAATAACAATGGATTAAAATAATGTAAATTTTTGACTAGTGTTTATTATCATTTTAAAAACTACTTCGTTGAGCATTTAACTTATTTCTGAAGATTTATTCTTTTCAACACGTAGTTAATTATGTTACTTTTTATCAAAAAAAAATGTAATTCATTTTAATATGTATGCAAAGTTATAATGAACTTTAATATTTATTGCTTTTTATTTTATTCTATCTTTACAAATTTAAAAACATAAAATGAATATGAGTTTACACCAAACAAACTTACTTTTAGGTTACAATTATAACATTTTACAAAAGCTGAAACACTGAATTTATTTCATTTAATAAAATAAAATCACTAAGTAAACATTGTAATATGTATTCTTTTTATGAAAATTATTCAGACTCATGTTAAAAAAAATTCCAATTTATGCATTCAAAGCTCTGAAAAATCAACACATATAACTTTATTTCATTAAATGAAAAATGCTGAATTTATGTTATATTGTAAGTCACACATTAATAATCAGTTAATTTCCTGATAATTTTAGCATGGATTTTCAAGGAAGCAGTCAAACTATTAAAATTCAATAATATTACCATTTTGGTTCATAACAAATTTTATTTCTTTACATGAGCATTCTTATTTAAAGTCAAGATTTTTAAGTAAAAGTTAGGCACGCAATGTTTTAAGTCCATAACTTTATTGCATTGAATTATATGAAAATTATAAGTGCAGTAGGGTAAAAAATTATAAAATGACAGTGAATTTTTTGTTATTATAAATAATACCCTTTTAATTCAAATTAAATTCATATGAATAGATGAAATATAAATTTAATTCCCATTACTTTTAAGATATAATGTTTAAATGTTCTTTTAAATGAGCTAAATATTTTATCAAAACTCTCGTTTTTTCCATTTAAGTATTTGTTACAAATTTAAAAGAATACTAATTAAAAACGGTTTTCGCAAAACTGAAAAATATTGGTCAAATATTTTTCTGGATTTAAACAACTTATAAGATATTGGTTATTTTTTTAAAATCAGTATTTAATTGCTTTAGGCATATGGCATGTGAAGCATTGGTTAGAGATGAAAATTCCTAAACGTTTCTTCTAAAATTCATTCAAAAGGTATAAGATGCTAGTAAAGATGTGATTACTACAATTAATATCTTAGAAAAGTGCTGAGTGATATACTTTTCATCATATGCAAAAGTTCTCTATGCCATCACTCGTCTAAATATTGATATCTCGAAATTTTATTCAAAAATTCATATCAATGGTACTAACTATCTTGCCCTATCATCCGGCAGCTCAATCTAGATTTTTGACTTCAAACTAGATTTTTGACAAAAAAAGAAATATTTTCCCAAATGACATAACAGATCGTAATTGTTTTCCTATTTCATCTTCTCTTCTTTACAATTATTTAAAAATCATATTTTTTTAATTTCCGAGGGAAGATTTAAATTTGGCCTTTATAGTGTCCAGACAGTTATATATAAGTTTACATGTCTGTTGTGCTATATTATAAATTTAATAAATACTGTTTCAATTTGTTTTTTGTGTAAATTTGTTTATTATTGAGAAGTGAAACCATACAGTTTTTCATAAATCTTTTATATTTTACACAAGAATCTTCTCAAGCAATAAAAACAGCAAGTTTAAAACTTTTAAGGATCTCACGAATTTTGTGTATCAAATTTTCAGAGCCTTTATAAAATCAAGTTTCATGTTTTAACAAATAAATCAATGGATAATCAATTTATGTTTTGAGTGAAAAATCAAAACCGACATTGATGGTCTACTTTGGATATAAAAATTCTATTTGAAAGTTTTTTTTTCAAATATAGAAATTTGAAGTTTAATAGACAGACAACATATTTCAAGAGAGATGAAAAACGATTTTTGTGATCTGTTGGGTTTGGGAACCCTGAACATATGCTCCAAGAGCCAATAAGTATTGTTAGAATTTGTTTCAATTCAATATCCGAATATGTGTTTGTTGTCCGAACACAAAAATCTTTCATAAAAATGTTTGTTGTCTTATTTGTTAGAAGTCCGAACTGTTCGTTAAGTGATCACTCACTGTAATTCTCATGTTGATATCATCCAAATATGTTACTTGTTATTACGTTAGCTTAACTATATTTTTATATGATACTTAAGTTGGAAGCAGTGATTAATATGTTTTACGAAATTTATATCTATTTTAAAACAGATTGCATTCTTTTGAGGGAAAATAAAACATTTTTCATAGTAAATATTATATCTAGAATTTCCAATAGCTTCTCGAACTTTAAAGTGGAATAAAATTTAAATTGGAAATTTTGCTATAAAACTTTTAAATATTTATTTGGTAAATTAAATGGAAACATTTTTAAAATACATTCTCCTATATACAGTTATTACATCAACTTTTACAAATCCCAGTATGGCTCTAAGAATTGTTTAAAAAAAAACTTGAGTTCATAAAATCTTCATAAAAACTGAAAAATACTTTTATTACACAAGAAATAAAGAAAATTCTTATTTAAAATTACTCAACTAAGCCTTTACCTAAGAAATTACAGATATTTTTCCATGTGTAATTGTATATCTATAGCCAAAATAAATAAATATGTTGCGAAACTACAATTAGCTATTAGACTTTCGAACATTCTGTTTAGAAGTTTAACGCACCATTGATGAAATAAAAAAGCAAAATCAAACATTCTGTTCACTGCATTTTATGAACTGTGATAACAGACTTTTTTACGTAGCTTTTCCTTATACTTGAATAAGGCTTCAAAGTATTCTTCGAGGGTACCTATCAGTTCCAAGAACTAATCTCTAAAGAGAGCCATTAGTTCGTTAAGAGCTATTACAAGGGCTAGAAAAAACATTTTTGTTTATCTAAATAACAGCGAATTACTTCCGAAGGCGTGGCAAAAACGAATAGAACACACCATGTGTATGAGTTTTTTTGTTCAATGTAAATATGTAAAAAAAAAAAAAAATTTAGATAAAGATTTTGAAAAAAATTTATTCTTTTGAAGCATATGTAACGTTTCTTTTATGACTTTTATTCTCCATGATATATTTTAAAGATTTTGTCTTACCTCATATTTACAAGACATATTTTAATGATTTTTTTAACGTTATTCATATTGCGCTATAAAATAGCATTGCAAAACATTATGTAGTTATTTAGAAAATAACTTACTTTGAGCATTATGAGAATTAAAAATAAATGTAAATAACAATTTCTAGTCTTCTTAAAATAAACATAAACATACATTAATAATAGTAAGATATTCCTAGAAAACAGATTACCATCAAATGGCGTTTCATAGAAAAATTTTCAATGACAAAAGTTTATTTTTTCTTTCTTCATAAGAAATTAAGTATTTATAATAATAAAGTATAGTTAAAATATGTCTCAAATTATAACCCATTTAACTATAAAAAATTAGAAAATTTAATAAGAAAGCAAGAAATTTTTATTCAATTCAATATAGAGTTTTCATCGGAACACTTGTGTGGGAAAATACCTTTGAGTCAAAAGTTCGTTACAATTTTAAAAATTCATAAAAAAAGAAGAAAGTGAGATAAAGAAGTGCGGTTTGCAAGAAAGGGCTCACAAGGTAGTCGGATTTTTTTTAGCAGCAAAAAAGTTTTAGTTAAAAAAGTCACCTATAGATGGCGCTGACATCGAGAGATTCAGCAGAATTATGCAAATTAATCTTGCGATAAAAGGCCGTGATACTCGAGAATTTCTTATTCGCTTTCAGAATGTTATCATTACCCGATCGAGCGTTGTTGGTGAAGTTGTTCTATTTGAACGGAGAGTCAGCAACTATTGCGTTGCGAAAATTTCGCACAACGAAAGGACTGAAGACGAAGATAGGCCCCATATCGTGTCCTGGAATAGTCAAGCTTGTCAAGAGGTTCGAGGAAACTGGCTCTTTGAAAGATCGGCCACGCAGTGGAAGACCCTCGTTGGTGGAGAGCCGAATTACTGCGGTGGAAACCACAATGAATGATTTAGCGGCGGAATCGTCTATTGGGAGTAGCAGTGCTCTCGAAGCTGGAAGAAAATTGGATGTGCCTCAATCATCGATTCAACGTATCCTCCACGGGATATTGCATCTCTATCCCTACAAACTGCGGTCACTGCAGGAGTTACAATTGGAAGACACAGCTATGCGGGAATCATTTGCCGAGTGGGCTATGGCAAGAATCGAAAACTACCCTCAGTGGTTGTTCAACGTTTTTTGGACGGATGAGGCGCACTTCACACTACACGGGGATGTCAACACCCATAACACTCGTATATGGGCAACATCTAATCCTCGTGAATACACGACGAAATCTCTGCATCCAGCCAAGTTAACAGTCTGGTGTGGCTTCACCTCATCTTTCATTATCGGACCTTTCTTCTTTGAAGAACCGTGTCCCAGATTGGGCTGGAAAACGTGCACAGTAACCGCTAAGCGTTACCTCACTCTTTTGCATGACGAAGTCGTCCCCGCATTAAATCAAAGAGGTGTGTTATCTGTAATAAACTTTATGCAGGATGGCGCACCACCACATTATGCCAATCCAGTAAAACTATTCCTTTTGAGTACCTTTGGTGAAGAGAGACTGATCAGTCGAGGTTGCAAGATCGCATGGCCTCCACGATCACCCGACCTCACTCCGGTCGACTTCTGGTTGTGGGGCTATTTGAAATCACGTGTGTACCGTTCATCTCCTTCAACATTGGCCGAACTCAAAGATTCCATCTGTCGTGAGGTTTCTGCAATTCATTCCGACATATTGCATTCAGCTGTAACAGGCGTTGCGAGTCGCCTTAGTTATGTCGTACAATGTACTGGAGGTCATATTGAACAACTGTTATTATCAGAATAAATGAATGGAGCGTACTGTTGTCCTTTTCATTGTGTTTCGGACAGTCAGCGCCATCTATAGGCGACTTTTCTAACTAAAACTTTTTTGCTGCAAAAAAAAAAAAATAAATAATAAAAAATCCGACTACCTTGTGAGCCTTTTCTTGCAAACCGCATTTCTTTATCTTTCTTTCTTTTTTTTATGAATTTTTAAAATTGTAACGAACTTTTGGCTCACCCGGTGTATATATATATTACTTAAGTATCTTTACATAATATAAAATGACTTATAAATTTAATTATTTATGCAGAATTTTGAGTTGTAAGTGTACTTTGAAATATAATTTATAAAGGAGAAAAATCGAAACTTTAAGAAAAACTGCTGTTTTTTTATTAACCATAAAGTTGTTTCGTTCGTTTCAATTCAGGTCCTGACTATGGCATTTATTACAACTCTCATTGGTTTAAAATATCCATGACGTTCAATAACGTTTCATCCACGTCACACATCGTATTGAAATGGTGTATTAATCTGATTTGTCGAGTAATTTGCGGCTTACCTTCAATTCGCATTCTTCGAGCGGCAGAAAACGAAACGAAATTCACCATCAAATGACTGAGAATAGCGTCGAAGTTCATTTCGTTAATAAACTATATAAAGACCGTTTATATAAGAAATCGTTTGTGAAGCCGTTTTCCACTGATTCAAACCATTAACACATGGACAATAGAACAGCAGGAAAAGCAAAATAAAAAAGACATGACAAAACATTATGGTTAATTTAAATTGGAAAACTTAATTTAAATTTTACACATGTGTGAAAATTTTATTAATCAATAGAATTCTAAATTAATAATTGCAATATTTATAAACAATCTTTTTTGAATCTTAAGGCTGTTGCCTTACGCTAACATTAAAAATGTTGTATTAACTTTTTAAATAATTTGATACACTTGTAAAATTTATAATGAAACAATTAGTGTTTTAATATATTTTTATTAAAAAGCATTATTTTTTGTTGTTTTGGTTCCATTTATTGTGCATAAGAAAAGAAGCAGAAGAGTGAATTTTTTTACAAGGACAGTAACACCAGACAGGAATTGGATTGTGCATTGTTTTCATTTTCGAAATGGGGATCCATTACTCGCTGAAAGTCCCTCATTTTCCATAGTTTTGCATTTATCCCTTATTCGGGAATCTAACACGAATGCGAATGTAAGTGCGAGATTCATAACCATCATTCTGATTGGATGACTATGGTTCTGTTCTTTGCGATGCATGCGCACAGCTAAAATACTACGAAGTTTTACAAAGAAACATACGCAGAAAATATCCACTGATTAAGGATTCATGCTTAATCAGAGGATGTAATTGTTCCTGTGCTGGATCAAAATACTGAGAAACATTTTCACCTCACTGAATATTATGACAAAATGATCTCAGAAAGAGATTCTATTAGCATTTGATGCTGAAACGTAAATTTTGCGTTGTTATATGGTGATAAATGGAAAACAGTCTTTGTTTGAAACAATTGTACTCCACGACTTTAATTATAGGTTACTTATTATTTTTTCTAGTTTTCTGCTTTCACAAGCGATAAATACAGTCAACTATACTTGGGAAATTGTCATAAAAATGTAATTAGTAATTGATATAATAAAATTTTTAGATAAATTTTATTTACTGTTGGGCTGTTCCATTATATGTAATTATTTTTCACAAAAAAATTGTCGATTCAGATATACAAAAAATATTACAGCTTCATTCATTTTTTGAGATCTGTATAAAACGAAATCAGAACAAAATAAACCAATAAACTAATTACATTTATTAAAATGTAATTTTTAAGCTTAAAAATTTAGAAATTGGCAAAATAAATCAATGAAAACATAATGTACAGTATCTCTTTTGAAAGTAAACATTTTTCTAAAAAAAAAAAAAAATAATAATAATAAATAAAATAATAATAAAAAATAAAAGTAATTTAAAAAACAAATAGGCATTCATGTACTTTTATCTTTTGTTTCTATGGATGTACTTTAAAAATATTAAAGTATTGATCTCTGAAACAAAACTAACACAACTGTTAAATCACTTTCCGTACAGTTTCCTAAGAAAACTTCAATTTGAATTCAGACATTCATACTGATTCATTTATATTCTCAACAAGAAATATATCTTGTAAAATGGCATTTTGCTTTTAGTTTATCTCTCGAAAGAAAAAACCTTTTTTAATACGACAAATGTAAAAAATAAGAAAAAATACAATCTCATATCTAAAGACACTGCTCTAAAACAAAATATTTCATCTAATATTTACCACTTTTAAAACTTTTCATGTTGTAGAAAATATTATTTTAATTCAAAATGTAAATTTTTTTATTTAATACAGAAATTCATTATTTAATATATATACAAATATGATATTTTATAATCTTATAAAGTAAGTCTACCAAGAATAATTTGTTAGTTTTGATATTATTGTTTATTTACTTTTTCTCAAAAAGACTAATTCAACTTGAATACTTAGCTTAGAAAGAGAAATGCAAATTTTTTAAACATTGCAAAGCTTGACATGATATGGAATCGAGCCCATAAATTCTTGAACTTAAGCTACTATTCAAATTTGTGAAATATACTTAAAATTTAGCGTACCAATTTAAAAGTAAAAGATATAATAGTCATAAGCTGATTATGTTTGTATTCCTCGATTATCTTTACCATTAATTCAAAGTCTTTTTCTATAATTACACATCTTACACTTACGCAAAGAATAAGCAAAGTTACCACCATCATTATTTTTTTTTTAAATTACGTCCTTATGTTGGATTACCTATTTCTTTCATTTCATAAAAATTAGGGAAATTCACTCTTTAAAATGCAGAAAATTTACAAATTTATTTTCATAAGCATTACTCTTCTTTAATTTCTCTAGCATTTAAATATGAAAATTACATGAAGTACTGTTTATTAACAGCAATTTTATTTTGCAGGTTCATTTAACATAAAGTTGAAATGTTAAATTTATGTAGGCTAAATATTGAATTTTCTTGAATATTTAAGCAATTTTTATGTAATGTGTGTGTGGATAGAGACCGTACGAAAAAAAAAAAAAAAAAAAAAAAAAAAAAAAACAGAAAAAATTGCACAACACGAGTTTTTGCAACACAAAAGTATATTTATGAAATGAATGAAAAACGCATAAAAAAAGTCTCTCGTAAAAATTAATTCAAAACCTTACGACATAACAATTGTATTTTTTGAAACGAATGGTTCTTCGACACGAGGCTAGTACATTCATTATAACGATACCCTGATAAAGCAAAACAGAAAGGCGAACTCAACGAAAGTAAAGCAAGTATTTTAAATGAAACATAAATATAATAATAAGGAAAAATTATATCAGCCAGTAGTAAATTGAGAACTTTAAAGCACTGGTTATATAAATCTAATTTTTATTGGAGTAATAAAATACATATGCAATGGAATCGGCTGAAGCAATATTTTAGTAATGTGATTAAATACGTATGAAAAAATTAATTAGTTTAATCAATAATTTCCTTTTTTACTAATAATTTCGTCTGTTCTGTTTCAATTTGACTGAAATTTTCATATATAAAAATCGTATAAATAAAGAATTGCATAAAAATAAATTCGAGTGTGTATTAAAAAAAAATAGAAAATTTTTAGGTTCATGAAAAATTTTCTTCTCAATATATTTTTTTCTTTATGTTTTTAATAAAATAAATCTACTCCAGAAAGATTTGCGTGCATAAATTTCAAATCAACAATCTGATTTCCTAATCTAACGGAAATTTATAAGAATGTAATTAATAATATATATAATAAAAATGTAAAAAAATTAAGAATTCTATAAAAATGTCGATGACGTTTTCAAAGAAGATGTGGGCAAGTTCTCAATGTTTCTTAGATATGTATTCTTTAGAAGAAAAATCTTCTCTAAACAACGAATTTCCCCTACAGTCAAAAATTCAGAATCAAAGTTTGCTTTTAATATAAAATTCAGCTCAATCAAAACCATCTGTTCAAATAAATTCGTAGTTTTAAATTTCATCCATAGAATTCTAAATCATCACATTAGTTCGATAGCAACAAATGTAGCAAAAATCAAATTCGTAAATATTTGATATAATAATAAAATGTATTCATAAAAATTCTGAAAAATAAGTATTTTATTTTAAATATATAATGTAAATTAATTTTTATATCAAATTTCCATCCAGATTATAAAATAAATGTATATTATAAATGAAACATCAAATTACACCAGCAAAAAAACATCCAGAAAGTGTTAAATTTATTTTAAATATTTGAAATCATTTGTACAATTGACGAGAATAAAAAGTAAACATTTTCAGCACTTCTATTAACCGATATAACGTTAAATTAATAACGTCTTTTAACGAGTATAACGTTCGAGCTTACAAAGTTTCAAACTTTTTTCCTATTTTATTGAGTCCTATAAAGCAGGTAATTTAATGTATATGTGTGTTAAAGTTCTACGTGAAAGTAAAATTTAATTTATTGACAACTCTTTTATGCTAGTGATTTCCTAGTGAATATTTAAGTTTTCGATTTGATTTGGTATAAGATAGAAAATTTGAAAAGATTTAATTTCTACTTAATTTAACGGAACAATAAAATATTGTATTTTGAAATATGATTATAGGTTTATTTATACTGTTGATTTTGTTCCAAGTTCTGTTATTCTAACACTTTTATGAGGAAAATATTTTTCATAGCTTACAAAGTTTCAAACTAATTTCCTATTTTATCGAGTCCTATAAGGCAGGTAATAATTTAATGTATATGTGTGTATGTATATGTGTGTATACATGGACATAAATGAAGTATGTCTACCATAGTGTACATAAATGGTATATGTACACTATGGTAGAATTTTACATGGCTGAATTATTATTAATTCTTTAACAATATTTGCTAGATTAATTTATAAATATATTTTATGGTGTTTAATTACTACACACAAATATCTTAGATTACAGAGGAATTTATAAGTTGCTCAATTTTGCAAACAAAGAAGGGACGAAATTTAAATCATACTCCAAAAGCTCTATAAATTGCGAAAAAGTGCAAAAATTATATAGCCTACGTCAAAAATTCTGACTGGAAGCTCTATAAATATTGCTTCCAGTCAGAATTCGTAAAAAATTACGAATATATTATTCTTTAATTTCGTTTTTTCATTCATAAAAATGTTTTAAAAATATATTGTTCCGACTGTAAAATTATCCGATATATATATCGCGGCAGAGAGGCACGAACTTCCAATTTTAAATTCCAAAAAAAGTTTACTCGAAATGTTAAATTCTCTATTATTTATTATGTTTCTGTGTTAATAATTTAACAGTTAAATGGGAAGTATATTAAATATCTATTTATAGTTTTTCTTCTACAGAAAAATTGAAATATGGTCATATGGAAAAATATAGAAGCTTGTGAAAAAGTGATTAGAAGTTTCAAACCTTAGTACCTGAAAAATAATTATATGTATTTAAATTAATATTTTCACTATCTTATGAACTTAATTATTTTTCAAAAGGGTTGTTTAAAAAATTTATTTGCCCCAAAAAATTACATGGAATTTCTATAATTTTATTTTCGCTACAATTTTCTCATGAAAAACTCTTTCAACCCGGTTAATTTTATTAATTTCTTTATTTAGATAGTGTTTAACTAATTAAGAAAATGATTCATATAATCCGATACTTCGTATTTTTAGAATTTAAAAATCATCTATCAGTAAAATCTAGAGTATATATTGGTAGTTTTATTTAAGATTCATTCGTTGTTAAAATCTGAATGCGTATCTGATTTTCAGACGATAGGTAGAATTTTTTTTTGGTAATATTGGAATTAATTTTTTTTGACATTTAGATTATTAAAAAACCTTTATTATGATTGCTTCAAATAAACCTATAAATACAGTATAACAATAATTAATATTAATTGAAGATTCCTAATTAAGCAATTAATTGTAAATTTAAGAAATTAAACACTCTCGGCATAATATTGATTTATATTTTCAAGCATTTCAATAGGCAGTTTTTTCTGACAAAAATCAAAAGGAATTTAAAACATATAACTAATCCATTTTGCAGAATCGTGATAACGATGAAAATATATATAGTATCACTTTTCATGAATTATTATTAAATGTCAACTGCAATGAGTTTGGCGTCATACACACTAGTTAATTATAAATTGCAGTAACATTTATAAGTTAAAGAAATTTTAATTCATTTTTTTAAGAAATATTATTTAATAACTAATATATTAATAAAATCAAATGATATTAATTTTATGAGTGATTCGGAGACAAAGCCTTTATTCAAATTTACTGTGATGAGAAAGGAAAAAAAAAATTTTTTTTTTAATAAGAACTTGTAACAAATAAATTGCATGAATGCAAATAATAAATTTAGGACATAAAAACAAAATGATTTACTCAAAAATATAATTTATATACCATTTAGCTATGATAATTATTTTTTGCAGAAGCTTATTTTACACTCCAAATGTACAGTAATGTAAAGTTATAACAAGTAAAGGTATAGTATGGGATAAGTTTGAGAAGTTTTCTTTTCATAAATTTTTTGACCATTTTTAATGCACACATAAAATTTACATATTAACAAAATAGAGAGAGATACATATTTATCACATTAGCATTTTTTATCATTTGATGCGCTTTTTTTAGTTTAATATTTATATTTACTAATTCATTTTTATTGGTTGTATCTTTATCCAGTGATTATAAAATTAATCTCTTTCTCTTTTAATATGCATTATATAAAACATCATGGATTTAAGTTGTAGAGTAAAATTATTCTTAAAAAATAATTTGAATAAATTTCTATAAAGATATATTCCTAAATTTTAGATTCCTAAATTTTAATAAATTTCTTTTATTTAATATGGAAATTTCTATATTAATTATTGACGTGTAATCAAAAAATACATGAAAAGAAAAAAATACACTTCAAATAACTTTATTTTCTCCATCAACATATATAATTACAACTAAATACATTATGAATGCATAACAATGTTAAATTCTCAAATAACACAGATGAAAATGTTATTGAAAGAAATTCTCTCCTAGTATTTAGTCAGTTAAAATCTGACCTAGTGGTTTAAAATCCATGTTTATCATGTGCGTACATAATTGATAAGACGAAAAAATTGACATACTTGGATAAAAACTTAAATTGTAATTAGAGTTTTATCAATGACCCTCAACCTAAATTTTAATAAAATTCTTCAAATACTATAAGAAAAGTTTAAAAATCTATAAAGTGCAAAATCAACTTAAAAGTTGAACAACTGTAACTCTTAAAATAAAGAGATAAGTAACTAAACCCTAACATTTTTTTTTCTAGAATAAGTAAAAAGCAATCATAAGTTAGAGTGGTAACGATAAATGGTGCGATTAACGATTATTCCAACTCATAAATGACATTTTATCAGTCTTAGATGCGCTCTTCTTCATGCCAAAATCATACTCGTTATCATCATCTTTCTTGTACAAGCTTTTTAATGCCTTTTTGCTGTTCAGATCAAGCTGACCATCAAAATAGAACGAATTTATATGATTCAGGAGCCTATCAACCTTTTCAGGGAAATCTTGGATCTTGTCATCGTTGGGTCCCAGCTTCGTGATTCCAAATATCGGTTTAACATCATTGTCAAAATCATCATCTTTAGGTTTATCATCGTCAAATATAAAGAAGAAACCTTTTAATTTTTTCCACATGAAATCAACAATCTCATAATCATTGGCTTGTTTGCCGATGTCCTCTTTGACATCCTGGAAGGAGCTTAAAATAAGGGTGACGAAAATATTCAACAAAATTATTGTAGTTACCAAACAGAAAACGAAGAAAGACAGAGGACCAAGTATTGGGGCGGCCAAGCATATAGCATCAAAATCGAATCCACCACCATTCATGATAGCAAAGGTAGACTCTGCAGCAGTTACGAACGAAGAGAACTCTCGCATAGTGATGCCAAACACCAAATAGAAGAACTGTACAAATGCTAAGTAAATGCAGCCAAACACCACAAAGAATGATTTAAGATCTTTTGCACACATAGCTAAGGTACTGTAAAGAATTCCCATCCTCTTATTGAATCTCAAGATCTTGATGAATTTTAAAATGGCAATGAACATTAAGAATGCCATTAGGAAACCAAAAACCTCGTCAACTGAAGCAACGTATTGCATTTTAATATAACCATTTCCATGTGTTCTCTCAAATGTATTTAAAATTTTATTTGTGATTTTCATTCGGTAGGAATAAAATGTTATGGCACTTATGGACAGGCAAATGACAGCAACTTCGGCCCAATTCCAATAAGACTTAAAATAATCTTTTCCTTCCAATCTAAATTTCTTCCATTCTCGAATCAAAAAGTACAAGGTATAAATTACATATCCTAATTCACAAGCCAACACAAAAGCTCCAAATCCTTGATGATATCTCATTAATCTAATTACTTCAAGTCGGTAAAATGGAACAACACCCCCACCAGGTAGAAACTCTGCAACTATGGTCATTACACCAAATAAGTTAACTTGAGCATTATAAGCAGAAAATTCTGCAAAGACAGCTCTGGTTCGAGAATCAATCCAATCACTTTTTTCCAAACGGAACATTTCTTCTTTGAGTTTTTCATGTGTACCACGCAATGGGAAAACATAGCCTCCACCTCCATAAACATCTCGAATTGCCCAAAATGGTAAACCATTTAGTTCTTTAGAGGTTCTATAACGATATTCATCATTGGTATCATTTTGAGCTTCTACTTTCCATCCTGGTTCATAACTCTTTTTATCTTCATAAATAATATTCGAATGAGAGCGGCAAACATCTGTAAGACTTCTTACTCGCTTATCGACATTGCATGACCCTAAAATGAGATAATAAATTATTTAATTAATGCAATAGTAAAAGGATGGACACATCATTTGCACATTATGTTCAACTATTAAAACCTTAGTTATACCTATAATTTTAAAAATGCATGCAAAAGCTTAAAACTCATTACAATATATGTGTGAAGAAATATTTCAGATAAATTACTTTAAAATTTTTTTAAAATACATTTATGTAAAAAAAAAAAAAAGTTCTTTATACTATAAGTTAAAATGTAATAGTAAAATAATCTTGAAATGTAATGTTGAATGCATTATAAGATATCATATATGTGAAGTAAATATATATATTGTTGAAGGATTTATGAATTCATGACTATTTAATTAATTACACATAAAATCTAAGCATTGGCGTGTAACTAACACATACACACCCGTGAGCGCGCACACGCACACACGCACACACACACACACACACACACACACACACACACACACACACACACACACACACACACACATTTCAGTAATAATTTTTTAACATAGAATAGATATTTCTAACCGTGGTACAGACAATTGATAATGCATATATTTTAAATTAAATGTTTTGTCAGGAATTAATTTATGAACCTCAGAATATGTAATAAAGAAAACAGCAAGGAATTTAGTAGTAACAGAACACTAAGCTATACCCAATAAAATAAAATTGAATTACATTATAATAACGAAGTTTTTGATATAGCTCTGTCAACCGTTCACTAGTTTTTCAGGGAAGACCTTCGATTGTCTTAAGCACAAAACTCTCGATGCCATTTCCATTATTCTGCAATTATATCTTAAAAGTTAATGATCGATTATAACTGAAATTAATGATCCAAAATGAAGAGTTATTAAAGGACAGAAGGTTTCGACTGCATGACGAATCTTAAAGTTCACAGTGTTTTATTTTGACTGAATGCTTTCATGTTTTTATAAATACACACTTTCTTTTAGAGAACAATGCTAGGCATCAAGAGTTCAAAATGTAGTAGTTTTCAATTATAAAGTTCTACATTCATAGCACAATTAAGCGCAATAAACTTGATATCTCCTTTGAAATTCTACCAAGCATATAATATTTTGCTTTCAAAACCATCAGATTTTGAGACATGTTATTAGTTTTCCAACATTTGAATCATGAAAAATATGTATGTTTCACACCAAACTGTCAGAAGTTTGTTCTAATAAATCAAAAGTCGTTTACAATAAGATGATAAAATAATTTGTCAATTTGTTGGAAACTTCTGGACAGTACATATTCATCAACCTACATTGCTGTAAAAGTTAAGTGATGATACTTTGAAAATATTAAGTTTTATCAGGAAGATATAAATACTAAAATGTTAGCATTCATTTGCTAAACAACATATTGATAACAAGATCTTGATTTAACTTTAACTTCCTAAAAATTTTAGTCATTTACAGAATCAGGACCCCCCACAAACTTAAACTTTTACTTATTACTTTTCCTTTTTTATAATAAATCAAATGATTAGCTGATTCATGAGTGCCAATTTTTAGCTTGCTGAAACACTAACCTAAATTAATCAATTTTGTAACATATAAATATCAAATCAAAATTATTTTATTAAGCAAGAATTTCTAAAAACAAAAACACAAATAAAATTAGTAGAAAAAATTTACTAAATTAATCTAAAACATATCAAAGTATATCAAATATATATTGTTCAAATAATTTGATAAAGTTTATTCTTTGAAAATTCATCTTTATTTAATAGTACATGATTTATAACAGCATATGAACTCCACAAAATATTGAAAGATGGTGAAATCAGATAATATGCACGACAGATGGAATATGTTAGTTCATTCGAATTAGATTCTAAGAAGTCAAGATTTCCTTCCAACAAATCTAGGTCACTTTAAATTTATCCCAAGATTTAGGAATAAGATCTGGAAACAGGATTTGATATGGGTATACTATAACTAGCAAACAATCTTAGAATCCCTTCAGAGAATCAAAGAGACCTTGATGAATTATTTTTTCTTATAAACCTAGGTATTTTCCTCGATCATCAGAACTGAGATTGATACGCTTTATTCCAAAAATACTTTTTAGCTTTATGAAAAGTTTTCAGAATTTACTTTATAACTTTTCATTTTCAACGGCGACGAAAGAAAAAAACACAACCAAACAGAATAAAAGAAAGAAATATTTTCACCACAAGCTCTCGCGCATGCCAATATTAAGCAGTCTCGGAGTCACCTCCATAGAGTGAAATACAGCGATGGAGATATAAGTGTTCACCCAGCCAGTCGTGACCTGTTATGAAATGAAAGAAGATTACAGAATCTCAGCCAGGATTGTCTGGTAGAGCCTCTATATCCACCTCACTCCAGATCGTATTTTGTATCCTTTCTTGTAGATAAGAAGAGTTATTAATTTTTATTATTTGTTTTATAAATAGATTCACTATATTAGTTCCTCTGTGAGGCAACTGTTGAAAGAGGGGGATATTGTTTTCTATCTAATTGTGGGACATGGTCTCTTAAACTTGGTTTAGTTTATCTAAGTCAATGGGGATGAGCAACAACAATAATAATTTCATGGAATGGTAAGACAGCCCAGAAAATTTGGTTGAATTATCTAGCATAGGCATGAGGTAACATGTAAGAATCATTGACCACTCTACTACGTAAAGCGTTACCTAGGGTACATCACGAGGAGGTAAGTTTACGTTGTACGCCTGCTTTATAATATCATGATGATATAGATTTTTATGATCAACTGATAGAACAATTGATTTCTAATAACTGGCTCCATCTATTAAATACCAACGAGAGAACTTATTAGAGAAAGATTTGCTCTTGAAATACTTTGTTATTTGGCTATTATGAACAGTATTTCCTGTTTGAATTGATTTAGGAGCATGGTATAGGTCACATTTTGATATCAATTTTATGACATAAAATTGGCACAAACGAAGTAATGACTGTGAGAAGCAACATCTAATTGGCAGAAATAAAGTATGAAAATTTCTAAAATATTTAATTAGAAAAATTAAACAATGCACAAAAAAGGTATAAATTATTCCTAAAATAAATTTACTCATCTAAAAATATTTAACATGAACCAGTAAGATATGTAACTTACTTTCTTTTATTCGTACTTGTCTTAATATACCATATCCCATAATTCTGTTCACTCGATCACTCAAAAAACCTCTCAATCCAAAAGGTTGATCACCATTATACCATTTTCCAACAATCAGTTCAGGAATTAAAACTTCTCTTGTCCATTTGTAAAAATCTGCTGTAGTTGTTATCTAGATTATTTATAGTTAAAAAATGAAGAGTTAATCCCAAAATTAATTATTTTCATTATTAGACAAAAAGTTAAATATACATCTAAATAAGACTACACAAAATTAATTCCTCATAAAAATTCTTAAAAATATGAAATGTAATGTAAATTATGTACTCACTGCCATAAAATCATGATTCGAATTCCCTTCTCTAATAAACGTGTCTTTTAAATTTTGCCTCATATAATATGCACTTGGGTCCCGATTACCATAACTGAGAATTGTTAAAATCCAGATAAAGAAAGCATACGATAAGATTTCTTTGATTATAGCAGTCATCTGAAGTTCTTTCATACGCTCTAACTTTGCTCTTTCCATCTTCTCCATGTCTGCTGGTTTATAAAGCAGTTTCTGCTTTTCGGATTTAGTGTCTGGATCTATCAAAATAAATCACTATAAATTAATATTTGTGAAAAATCATAATAAAATTTATGATTTATTTTAATTCAGTAAACTAGAATTATAAGCAGATTCTTTTTTTTAAAAAAAAAATTTATACCTTTGTGTAACCATTCTTCATCAGCAGCTAGTTCTGGAGGCTCTTCATCTTCATCTTCCTCATCTTCTGTATCAACAGTTTTAAAAATAGCAGAAAAGAACATAGCCACAAGGAAAACCTACATAAAATGAAAATATTTTTAATTAGCTTTCAGCCTATATATAATTATAATTAACAGCGAAATTTCAAAATGTGTAAATACGTAACGACTTCAAAATATTAGTAATTAAAGAAAAATTTTCTTAATGACAATAGGAGCATTCTCCTTTTTAAGGAATTATTTTCCAAATAATAGACTATGTTAACAGGTCTCGTGAATTTCCTTATATCTAATAGATAGAAAATTCAGCTAATTTTATTTTATTTATTACTATTGAAAGGCTATTTTTCCTAACAAAAAATCAAACACCAAACAATTAAAAAAATTATATTTTTGTTTCTATGCACAATTTTTTAACTTAACTTAATTAAGCTCTATAAAAAAAATTTTGTACAAAATGGCATTTCATTTTAGGTTTTAAAATGATTTTGAAATCATAAAACTATGGAGTAACATAAACAGGTATGTCCCCTAATTACTGAATAATTCCAATTCTATAGTATCATGTGTTCAGTATCAAGGAGGGGAAAAAGAAATTTTACAAATGTTTGTGGAAGGATTCAATGCTGCCAGAGAATAAAAATATTTAACATTATGTAATCTTATTGAAATAAGTTACAACGTACATAAAGTGTTCAATATTTAACGAAATGTTTCAATTTTTGATTTATTTAAATAATAAAATTGATAAAAAACACTATTGTTACTTTAAAAATTTTTAACTTATTAAAAACTTTAAAACTTTTATATATACTTTAAAAATGTTCCTTTTTCTCATAAATAGTTACAAACAATAAATGGTTATTATTGAATATGATAACTAGTTAAGATAACATATAATAATACCCTTAAAAATTTATTTTTTATTTTTGTATTATGTTTTAGCATATTTTCATACAATTGTACTTCATATGTTTATAATTTTTTATAATTAAGCACACTTAAAATAACTTACATTAACAATTGCAGTAATTGCATTTCTACAACTGTTAGAGAAATAGGTTATTAATTAGCGATTGAGCAGTCAAAAATGGCTAAGTTAACTATTTTGTAAATTTATGCATTTAATCACTTTATTTAAAACCATTTAGAGTGGTATGAAACATAGCTGAGATTCAGTGGACGTGTAGGTTTTTAACAACAAACTGAGCAGACTTACCCATTTTTAGCAGTTTCAAAATTTCGAGAAAAATTATTAAACATTTGATTAAAAAAAATATCAAGATAAACTCTTAGATTGAAATATTTTTCAAAAGAAATATTTTATGAAATCATTTTAGTTCCAGTGGTATGTCACACAGGAAAATTTATTCATTTCTAATTGAATTGTTAATTCATGGAAATTCTTGTTCACATAAAAGTTTTTCTAATTAGTGTCAAAGTAATCAATATAATTTAAAGAGGACTTTAAATCGATAAAATGCTCACAAGTCAGCAAAGAACTTGGATTTACTAATCTCTGACAAAAATTTCTTTTTCAAAGAATCACATTTCAAACACTTCAATGTCATTGTATTTACCAAGATTAATATATATATATATATATATATTAATTAATTAAAAAATCACTGCTGCTATGTTGCTTTGTATTAAATATTATTTACCTTTATTGGTTGAGTTATAAGAATTGAACTGAAGAAGGATATCAAAAGCGATGTGATCCATTTCTTGGTTTTTTCATCACCAAACTGCACACCATATGCCCATAGGAAGAAACAAGAGACAACAATGCTTGCAACTGCAAGAATCCATGCAATAATACGACACCACCAAGGAAACAAAAACTTCTTCTTTTTCTTTTGCTTTTGCAGTCCAAAACGATTTTCACGTCGTGATTCATCTTCTTGAGAAATATCATCCAAAATTAATGTTGTTCCTGAAAGAGCTGAGCTTGGTCTGGAAAATGTGGACATTTTCTTTTTTGCAGCTTCTGCAAATAAAATGCAAACTTTTAAAATGAGTATGTCCTTTTCAAAATATTGCTATATTAGATTATTATTTTCTTAAATTTTTGTAGGCTAAATTTTAATTTTCTTCAACAGAGTTGCATGCAATGTTAGATTTTTCTCAGCATTTATAAATATATTTGGTATTGTTTTACAAATAAAAATAATTTTTTTTATTCCATGAATAACTAAATTAACAGTTACATATTTAAAAATATAAGAATTCACCAAAAAGATTATGTTTTCATTCATAGTCTATAGTACTGAAATTTTACAAAAAGAAAATAAGCCGCAGTAAAATATCTTGCATTGAATACTTTAATCAATAAATATATGAGATATCATTATGATAGCTAAAATATTTAAGCCACTTTTATTACTGAAATTCATTAATTATAGATGAATTGAAATAATTAAGCATAGATTCGTTTTTTTAAGAATATATATCTTACGTTGTTTTTTTATGGCGTCAGTGATATGAGATGGTCTTAACTTGCGTAGACGCGATTTTCTGAACAAAGTTATCATCAGGAATGTTGGAGGAAATACAATGAAATTAGCCATCACACCAACTCCAATCTACAAACAAAAATTCATTTTTTTAATACATAAATTTAATTTTTATGCATGGGAATATAACTATAACTAAAATATACATTTTTAAAATCCTGTTTCAAAATAAAACTGAAATTGATATACAGTCAAAATCTAATCTCAAAATGTCATAAAATGGTCATTTTTTAAATTTACTTTGGGATCTCTGTGAATTTTTTTATTTTCTTGCAATTTATAAAGTGTACAAAAATCCTTTTAAATAGTGATTTTTATAAGATTTTTTTTAAAAAAATAAATTGTATGTTAATAGTTAAATTTTCATTTTCATATCTAAAATCATAACTTTCAAAATTTTTTGTTTTAACAACAAAAACAATGATACAAGTGTATGAGAAAAAATGTAAGTAAATTATCCTCCTTTTGATGAAGGTGTTAGATCGTTTTTTATATTGTCCTTAATTACTAAACTTTTCCATTTAAGTTCTTTATTACAAATATAATTAGAATAAGTTTTTGAATAAAGTTAATAAATTCATAAAAATTTAAAAGTTTATTACTATAGTGGAAAGTTTTTAAATTTTCTATTTAACGATCAATGATAAATAGTATAGGCATTATTAATACTTTCCCTACATTTTATATTAATTATTTCTTTAGATATAGAAATGGATGACTTTCTCTTCTTTTTGAAAATCTAAAGAATTCTGTAAAAAATAAGCATAAATAAGAGCTCAACAAATATGACATTCTTCAGGGTTTGAATGTCAGCAAAAAATACACAAACCCTAGACAGAGTTAACTTGATTTAGTGACCTGAATCAGTGAAATAAAATGAAAAAATATTAATTATTAAGGGATAACATACATTAACTACTTTGAATATCAATTTGAGACTTTGCAAAAACAAGTGTCGATTAAAATGTACCAAGTTGAGACATTTAGTACTTCACGGTTTTATAAATTTTAATCTATGACTTATAAAAAAATTGAAAATTTATAATAGAAGGTAGAAAAAGTTTTATTTACTTGTTCAGGGCTAAGTGATAGGGGTCCTACGCTGAATGCTGATCCACTTGGTTTTGATGGTACTCTTCCATACCACATAGCATTTACCAGCATTGAGAGAAACAGCATAGCAAAACAGCATGTAACTCTTTGAGCTCTAGTAAATCTACTCTTTGGGGGTCTCATGAAAATTGAAAACCAAAGATGACCATCAGACAAATTCTTTTGTGTTTTTTGTTGGAACAAGTGACTGAACTCGGTAGCTTCTCCTTTTCCAGCCACAGGTAACAGCCTGTCTATCTTTAAGAGATTTTTTATCATCATTTCAGAGAATACAGTAATAGTAAAATTTTGATATTTGAAAGCTATCTCAGTATAGATTCTTAGTATTTCTGATACTAAATAAAAGATAACACTATTGAAAATTTCAGAATTTAAATGAAATTTTAATAATTGCAGAAAGAAGCACACAACTTTTAAAATCCCTCCATTTAACAGTAAAAGAAAATAAATTATGAATATAATATACAAAAAATGTAGAAATTAAATTAAAGAATTCATAGTCCTTGTACCAAAATTAATATACAAATTAGTGTTTTCGAATAAAAGTGAAATATGGTATAATATAAAGAAATTTAAACTAAGCTTAAATTATTCAAAACACAGTTATTTTTATATTTTAAATTTCTTTGAGAAGTATTCTGAATGAAATTAAATATTTGATTTGAATGTGTAAGTACACATATTAAATAAAAATATGTAAACATTTAAAAAAGACTAAAATAAATATAATTAAGAAAAGTTCAATATTTCACGTTTATTATATAACACTTAACAATTTTCTCCAATTAGAATATTATTTTTAGTAAAACATTACATAACTGTCAAAAACATCATATTTTTTAAAGATCACAAAAAAGCAATTATAATTTGATAAATTATAAATTAATACCATTCCATCTTCTTTTTCAACAGCCAACCATCTATTGCAAACAAATTCATATCTAGCACCAGTCTGAACATCACGTATAACAACAAAATTTAAGAACCATGACTTAAATTTTCCTTTTCCTGAGTTATCATGCCAGATACGCAAGTAATTCAATCTGCCCAAAGGCCTACGAAAATGAAATTTACATTACACAATGATATCTTGATGAAATAATACAAAATTTAAAAAATTCAAAGCATTATTGATGGAAAACTAAATTATACATTTAATAACATAATAATATAACATATAAAAGTAATTTCTGCTTTAAATTAGCATAATTATATATATATTACTAAAAAATGCACTTCCAAATAAAAGTAATTGTACATAATATTTGCAGCATATTTAAATATAATAGATACTTTTAATACATATGATGTAAATAATTTCAAATACATGAATCTATTAATAAGAAAAAAATGCCTTTATTTTATCAGACTTAAGACTGAATAAAGCGTTAAATAGTAAATAAAATATAAAATTTCAATATTAAAATTTTAGAAAAAATTTTTTTCACTAAAACAAATATCTACCTAGGTGCAGCCATAACAAATGTGTCAGCTGCATTACGACGAAACAACTTTCTTTTAGGATCTTCTAAAGTTCTTACGACTGTTTCATCATCATCTCCAGACAGAATAAATTGAACCTAAATTATATTAAAAGATAGTTTATTAGGATAATTATTGAAGAGGAAAATTCTTAGAAACAAATATCTCATTTTTAAACTTAATGACAAAAGTGTGACTATGTTTATCATTATATGTAGATATTTATAATAATAACACAATAGTATTTTGACAAACAAGAAGCAAATTGTTGTAATGTAGTAGGTCAAAAAATGAAAAGAGGAAAACAAAAAGCACATCTAACAATGTAAACGATGCACCTGAAATATACAATACCTTTGAGTCAGTCGCTGCAGCATCTTTATTTCCAGTAAACACAATCATCTCATACAGATATTTGTCTTCAGGATCATTATCTGGCAAAGGTGTAGCACCAAGCTGAAATACAATTTTCAATATAATCAATTTATAAAAATAATGCAAATAACATTTGAAGTTATTTTAAATACACTGTATAAAAATTACAGTACATTAAATAATTAAAAATCTTAATTTTACATAGATTTCAATAGATATAGTATTAATAGGATTTGAGGTATATTTATATAAAAAAATATAAAAGCTGTTAAGTGATTTTGAAATACATTGCTGGACAATTACTAAGGATGGATCCCAAGTTGCAATGTAGCATAATATTAAGCGAGATATGAGGCCTAGTACGATAAAATATAGTTGTCACACTGTTCAGACATTAGAATAAAGAATATTTATTGTTCTGGAAAGTACAAAAGCTGTAAAACATCTGAAAGAAAAAAAGTTCATTTGATCCTGCAGACAGAAAAATGGAACAATGCATCTAAAAGTCAGCAGGCACCTTGAATAAAGGCATCAATACGGGATATGTCCACCGTGGACTGTGATACAACATTCCACAAGTCGTATCATACTTTGCACATTATCCAGCAGATGTTAAGGCAATTTATCCCATTCCTCTATGAGTGCATGGATGATGGTGTTCTTGTTTGTCAGAGGATAGTTTCAACCAGCAACTTGACTCCCAAAAGCATCCCACATATTTTCAATTGGTTTAAGATATGAAGAACGTGATGGTCATATGAGGCGTTGAATACCCTAGCTGTCTAGACAATCCTGAACAGCGAGTGTTCGATGACATGTTGCGTTGTCGTCCATAAAAACAAATTTATCACCAATAACACCACAGAAAGATGAACGTGAGGAACTTCATTAATGTATCGTTGGCCTGTCATAGTCCCATTCGCAACCACATGCAGGGGCATGCAGCCATTGATCATGATGCCCGCTAACACCATGACACTGCATGTTGGATATCGGCACCGTTCCTGGATATTTTTTGGACAACAATCAGTACCACTCTTGCGCCAGATCACTTGGCCTCTACAATCCGATGACAGACTGACCCTACTCTCATCTGAGAATAGTACGCATGCCCAGTCCTGTTCAGTCCAATTGCGATGCTCATGACACCATTGCAAATGGGCAGTACGGTGCTGTCTGGTCAATGAGACACACACATCAGGTCTGGGGGCGTATAGTCCTCCTACACTCAAACGTCTGGCAACAGTTTTTCAGGAGATCTGCATTCCTGAGGTAGCAAGAAACTGATTTGCCACCTGCTGAGCTGTGGTGCGCCTGTTCCTTTTTGCTGATAGGACGATATATCTGTCTTCTGCAGGCGTCGTACTTCTAACACGACCTCCCACATGCCGCCTACTACACATTCCAGTAGTTTTAAATGACTTCCACAGCCGTGAAACAATGCTGTGAGCGATGTAAAACTCTTTGGCAACATTTGTTATTTTTCGCCTTTCTTCGATCTTTCCAATAATTCGGCCACGCATAAAATCATCTAAGTGATGACGGGAAGACATGCCAAAAATTTCAAGTTTGTCTATTAAATCTTTCCTGTAAAACTTTGATTTGAAACAACAACTATCCACACGCGTCAAAACGTTTAAAGCTCTTATGAACTCTATCATGTGATGAACAGACGTAGAAAAAAATTTGCATATGCATACTTCTTCTTACTATATCCCGCACTTATTCTAATTTTTCACATTTTGCTTCCTTTCATTTTGTGGTTGCTATGGATGATAGTGTTATCCATCCTTAGCAATTGTCCGGCAGTGTATTTTTGTTATGCTGTATAGTATTTGAATTATTAACACATTCCTCAGGAATGTAAGAAATATTGTCCTTTAGTGAATCTTCTCCCATTGTGGTATATATAACAATGAACAAGCCAACAAGTTGGTCATAGAGGCTTTGAAGCTCCATCCATCTAGCCTCCTGATTCCTCTTCTTAATGCCAAACTATTTCTCAGGTACAAAATTCAACAAAATAGAATTTATACTCTTACAAGATTGGTGAGGGTAAATCTTGGACCTGCCAACTTAACAGTGAGAAACATATTCCATTTTTTTCCTCTTAAGAAAAGGAGTGGCATGTCTTAGAATTTTCACCAGACATGATTATTTGAAGACTCATCTGTTCAAAATTGTCATGGCCAACTTTCCTTTCTGTGATACTATACTATACCTTTGTTGCCCCTCACTTCTTCATATTTGCTCTGAAGTTGACTTTAAAGTTTTTCCTCCTACAGGTTGTACTTCAAAATCATACTGGATTGCAAGACATCTTATGTCCAAATAAGACATTGGTGGATTAACCAGTATCTTATTTGGTTAATCACGTAAAAATAAATGAACCAAAAGAGTAAAATATAGAAACATAATATTACTTCTTCAAAATTCAACATAAATTACCTTTAATCCTATGTTAAATAATATGTTAACATTTTGCAATTATAATAAGTTTTCATAACTAACATTTTGAAGATCAATCTAATATGATTTTATTTTTAAGACAGAATTTTTCTTTAAACATTGTTGATAAATGTTTCCTTTTTTTCAACCAAACTGCTTTTTTTATTATTTTGGAGTAAATATTTTATAATACTGTTTCCTTCTATGTGAAAAAGCAGCATAATATTCTCCATTAAATAATTTAATTTATTGTATAAAATTCATTAAGATAAATTTAAACTTTAGAAAATCATCATGTAATCACAGAAACTCATGTTTATACAGTGATTTTTTAATTACTATCATGTTTTTAAATTTGTTTACATGTTAAGAATAACTAAAAAAAATTATTAATTATTTAAATTAAGAAAGAGAAGTGTTATACAAAAATAAATTATAATTAATATCATGAAGTTTTTAAGCATTTTACAAGTCAAGAATAGTTTAAAATAAATTATTTATTTTCTTAAGTAAAGAAAATAAAAGTTTATTACAAAAATGATTATAAAATATTTACTTAGATAAATAATTGATATTATTGCCATAAAATTTTGAAGGATATTTAAAATATTTTTCAACAGACAAAAATGAATCAGAGAAATGTTAAATTAGGCAATTTTAAATGAGGAGCAAAATAAATTTCTATATAATTATAATTGTAATAAAATGGTTATTTTTTAAATTTTCTTTTTCTTAATGCAGAGAAACTAACAAAAAAATTCTGTAGAAAACAATATTATAGATTCCTAATAAATAAGAACACCCTCAATGAAATAAAAATTTAATATATCTAAAAAAAGAAAATGATAATGGGCACATATTTGATGAAATTATTGATAATATATTGTTATAAAATTATTAAAGTTATTAAATGATAAACACGCACAGTATTATTTAATTTTAAAATGCACATTAAGTATACATATGCTTTAATGTATGAAAATTATATTTGTATGATGTAAATATAATTCATAAATGCATTTTGAAAAAAAAAAAAAAGGAAGATATTGAATTTTTGAATAAATTGTCTTTTCAATACTTCATTGATTACTTTGTGTAATAAGTTTTAACCATTAATTTTAATATAGATGAAATATACATACCTTTTCTTTATCTTTAATATCTTGTCGACGAGCCCATGCTAATAAAGCTAAGTATATTAGCATGATGTTAATTATAGTCATATAAATAGTCACATTATCAGCAAAACCAGCATTTGCAAAAACATAGCTGAAATCCACTGTATTAGGTGCCACGAAAAATCCTCCACCAAAAGATGTCAAATGGTTACACTTACACTGTGTCAATGCAGCAGTTGCATTTTCAACCTAGTTATATAAAATTATTACAAGTTTCAGTTTTAAAATTTGCATTGTTATTTTATACAGAAAATAATTATTCATTTCTCATAAAATATTTTTACATTTGTATTTAATTTATTTCAATAAATTTAGAATTAATAGTATTAAGGAGCTATAATGTTTAAAATGTTTACAGATGAAGAAAAATAATGAAATCTATTAAAGCTGAATTATCTGTTTGTTTAAAAATATCAATTATATATATTAGAGCAATTAAAGCAAGATAATGAAATATAAATAAAAATGAAGGGAAAACATGAAAGAGAAATATAATTAATATTTTAAATATTATATTATTAGATAAAAAAGGAAGATTATATTAATGAAATCATGGTTTCATAAGCTGCAAATCCCGATTCCTTACTTTCACAATTTAATATTATGTTGTCAGTTTCATTACTTTTATTACCATTATTTTCACCATATGTTTTTGTTTTAAATAAATAAAAAAAAGTTTTAGGATTTTATTTGAGACATTATACATGTTAACTCATAAGCATATAATTTTATAAACTGAATATCTATAATACATATTATTAATTAAAAGAATATATAAATATATAAATAACACAGAAAAATTTAAGTTCTTTTACAATTTTAGTAAATATTTAAAAAATGATAGCTAGTCAACTGAAAGATCTAGGAGACATTACTCAATAATTCAAATAATACTTAATACATATTTCTTGTCAGAAAATTCTAAAACCATGTTACTTATATCATCTAATTTAAAATATAAATGAATTATTTGTGTAAGTTTTAAAAATCTTCCATTTTGGGAAGGGAAAAAAAAAAGAATGTCAAAAAAAATCAATAAGTGATCGTAACTTTTAAAAATAACTGTGATGATGGCTAATGTTAAAGTATTTTTTAATAAAAATAACAATAAAACATACATATTTAAAAATTTAACTAAATATTACAATTAAAAAAATCTTATTCTAAAATTCAGAAATTATCAAATTACATTTTTTGGTGAGAATTTTCCTCCGTTGTGTGATAAAAAAGAACATACAGAAACATTTTCTAAAAGTTAATTAAAAAATTGGAATTCATCTTGCTTATAAAAACTATGAAAGCTTTTCTATACCATTATTTTTTTTTTTTAAATTATGTCCTTATGTTGGCTCTTTTGAGTACATTAAGTCTTGCAGTCCAATAAAGAAAAGAAGTATATACAGGAGTGGAGAGCGTCTTGAAATGTGAAGAAGTGCGGGCTTCCTGGAGGGAAGAACATTTCCAAAGATGCTCGTCATCCATGTCAACATGTTCCCTACATAAAATGCAGTCGGGTGAATCCACAAGCCCTATGTGATATGGATGTTTCTGGAGAAAATTATGCCCAGTAAGTAACCTGAAACAGGAGACCCGTATAGATCTTGGTAGATCTCTGGGGATACATGAGCACAGCAGGGTCTTCCAAGAGGCATCAACTGCATTCTCTTTGTAATAAATTTTTCGCTGGTGATGGATAACCCATTTTAGAAGGAGTTTGACATTTCACAGGCCAGTAGGAGTATCTGGAGGTTTTAGAAAAGAAGTTTCTTTTGCGAGATTGTCTGCTTTTTCATTACCAGGCAAGCCGCAATGGCTTCTATACCATTATAAAATTTCTTTTTCAAAGTATCATAAATAGTTTCTTCAAACAGTATAATTTTTGTAAATATTATAAAAAGAAATGGAAAACAGCAGCTGTACAAGAAATATTTAAATCAATTAAAAATATTTAAACTAAATGCATAAATTAAGATCAAAAAAGCTAAATAAATTAACACAAAATTTTATAATTTTTAATATTTTGAAGCAAAGGAATAAAGAATAAATTGTGAATGAAATATCAAAGCTTATTTTACAAAAATTCAAAAAAAGAAATAAATTATGTTTTGTGTTAAGAATAATATAATTATACATGAACATATCAAAACTTATAACAAATATTTTAATTAAATACTTCAATAGTTTCATTTGAACTTTTGCATTTTCATAGAATACTTACTCTTCTCGAATAAATAATATTAAATTTTTTTTTTAAGTTTTTCTAAAACTTACATAACATCCTGCTCCAGACCATATCTTGAGATCACCGTTGTAAAAATAGCAGCCAGAAGTGTAAATTCTGACTGAATAATTGGTTGAAAAATCCCTAACAGCTTCTCCATGGGTAAAATTGAGTGAGCTATCAAACATCATGTCATCAGGAATTGAATTATTAAGAGCAGTACTATTTGCTTCAATTATACCCAAATAGAAAAATCCAGTTCGATTTTGAATCACTTCATTATTCAAGAAAAGATCATATGTACCTATGATAAAAATTAAGAAATGTTTATAAAATTCTTAATAATAAGCTAAAAAAAATCATTCAAATAAATTTTATTTCATGAGAAATGAGAGAAACAATTTTACAGAATCTATTGAATTATTTTTGTAACATGCCTGAACATTATATAATATTTTTGTGCTTTGCTTTTAGTGTTCTTATTAAAATTAAATTAGATATTAGCTTACAGCTAAAAAAAACATGGCTGTCAAAAAAATCTTGATTTTTTTATACATAACTCATCAGCAAATTGCTTATAAAACTCAAAAGAAAAAAAACTGTAAGGGGTTTAGCAAAAAGTAAACAAATTTTAGATTAAAAGTAGAAATACATTAAGGACATTAATTGAATAAAATAATACAACATTGTATGCATATACATTTAAATAATTATTGCTACATTATTAGAATTGAGAAAACATTAAAATGATATTAATGCTCTTTTATCATGAACTATTTACTATATTATTCAATTTAACTTTTGATTTTAATTAAATAACTTGAAACATATAGTTCTTCAGAATAATAAATGCAGCAAAAAATAGCAACTACTATAAAAATAAAAATGTAGATATCGTTATGCACAAAATAAATTAAAAACAATTCTAATTTAAATACAGCTTTAAGCAAGAAAAAAACAAAATTTTCATTGAGAAATTTGGATTAAGCAAGTAAAAAACAATTTTATAGCTTCATAAATTTATGAAGTGATTTGTAAAAATTACTAAAAATTCATAGTATTAGTGTAACTGATTATTTATATTTAGTTACCAGTCAATCGTCAATAAAGATTTAGTTATAAGTCTATTCCCTCATATCATCAAAAAATTTAAGTTATGAAATAATAGAAAAGGTTTCTAGTAAACAATTTTCTTAAAATAGATATATGGAAAGAAAGCAATGTTAATTAATAAAAATTACAATATTTCTTATCATTAATACAATAAAAATTTAAATATAGTGATTAAATATATGTTTTATTCACAATTAACCAAATGCTTAAAATTAAAAATTCCACGAAAATATGACTAATTTATCAGTCTTTTGCAAGAAAAATTGGATGTTTCTTGAAGATTATGATTTCTTTCTTTTATAATTTTACTTTGGTTTATAAGATGCATTATAATCAAAACTTATCAAGGAAATAAACATATATTATTCATTAAAGAAAAAACTATTTTTTTAAGAAAGGTTAATTTTTGCAAACTTTTATTTAAAGTTTCTAACAATAATTTTACTATGAATCTAAATTAGTGGAAATTCTTCATTCAATTGTTCAATATAAAACTAATTACTCAGATAACTAATGCAATTAAGTTAAAGAAAAATTTTATTGAATAGAACTAAATTAAATATTACTTTTTCTACACTAACTAATGTTTATTTATACCAAAAATAATTTTTTTTCCAATAATGTTAGGATTTTCTGCTACAATAATATGGAGCAAAATTATGTTTATAGGTAAAACTAGAAATTTTCATCTTTCAAAACTACAAAGGCACACTTAATAGTACTTTAGTGATGCATCTAGGTGTGTCATATTAACCCTAAAATAGGTTTGATTCTCATAATTCAAATGCACCGAAAAAGTAAAAGACCCTCAGATTTGGCCAGTTACACCCAAAATTATCATTTCTAAAGGTGCCTGAGAACTTTGGGAGTGATTTGGCTTGCCATTCCAAAAGTTCTCAGGCACCATTAGCAAATACGAAAGATTTTCATTTGGCTCAGGAAATAACCCCTAAATTCCTATTGAGAGAATGATGTTTTTATGAGCAAGGGCACTATAATGTTAAAATAAAAAGTTGAAGAGAACATGTCTCACCATTTTCTTCCCTCACATTAGCTAAATTTATCATTAAATCATAAGAATGAAGCAAAGGCTTGACTCGATGTTTAACAAATACAAGAAGTTCCACATCTGGATCTGTTGGAGTTATTTCAATGTTGACAGCAGAATCAGCTTTTTCAACAATAAACTGATGATACACCATTTCTTCATTCCATTTAATGACCGCATGCACAAAATTAGGTTCAGGTAACGCCTGTACCAAAAGTAAAAATAAAATATCATGTATAAGATAAATTTTTTACAAAGTAAAATAAATTGTCGCAATAAAAAGTATTTCATCACTTAGAGATAAATTTCTTAGAAAAAAACGTAAATAGATTTCAAACATAATAATTGAGTATTTCTTATGTGTCAATTTATTATTCTAATAAATTAGAGAAATTATGCTGATAATACATGTAAATAAAAATAATGTTTATTTAAAATATAATCTAGTTATATAACACAGATATAAAAACAATACTCTTCCTTAAAAAGGTGCAAATATAATAAATGAAGAAATGCCTTCAATGTAAGCTTATTAGAAAATTTCAATATTTTTTAACCATTAAATACAATATGAAGTTTAAGTGAAAACTATCAAAAAACTGCTAAAATAAAACTCATAATTTTATTAATAACATCACTAAAAAAGAAATATTACTATAAACAAATGTGCTAACACATAAGAAGTCATAAAATTAGATTTTTTCTGCAATACTTTATTATCAAAACATATTTCTTAAAAAGAACCTTGAAGTACAGTTTTTAAATTTTGGGATACATTTTTTAACTTTAAAAAATAATTGCTAATGAAATATACAAGTAATCATATTTTTAGAATATGAATATGATGATACACTGACATTTTTTTCCTATTATTTTATTTATTCTTAAATTTTTTATAGTTTTATAAATTTGCAAATAGAAAACATCTTACAGGCTCAGCTCCTTCCTTTTTACTTCCTCTGGGTACTTTAATAGTAAACCATCCAGTAGAATTTGTAATTTTCATCATTTCCAAATCTTCATCAAGCATTATAAGCTGAAGAGTTTTTGTATCATTCGATAGAAGATCCACACTATCACCATAAGAATCTAGAATTGCTGGCCAAGACACTGCCTATTAAAGTAACAAAAAAAGTAATATAGATTTAAAATTATTAAATTAGCATAATACAATTGTTAATTTTTTAAGAATACAAGAAAAGTTAACATAAAAATTTAAGAATATAGGAAAATAATTGCAAGGAAAATTTCTTTATTTTAAGCAAATGTGATATTTTCATAAAACTAATATATTTATTCCAAAGAAATTTATTACAGTTGCTCTAATCATAAATAAAATCTTAATAATGGAAAAAAAAGACATTACACACCATAACACCTAATGTTTCATTTCCCCAGCATCCAACTTCAGACAAAATATCACAAACTTCAGGAAATATGTATACAGCATCACCATGTTGAATAGCACGATTACTTAAAGTCCCTCCTTTAAACCTAGATAAAAAATTTTAAAAAATGTATAGCAATACAATTCAAGAGAATGAATATACATATTACACATACATACTACTTTCATTTAATTTTATCAATAGAAAATAATTATGCTAAAATTAGGATGTAAAGAACAAAATTTCCTTGAATGTAAGAATTTGAACAATTATTATATTAAGTTATATGAAATAATATCAACACAAATTGTAAAGCCAGTAATCTATTTTTATTAAGTTGATGTAAAAAATCTGTTTATTTCGATTAACTCAATTTAAGATACCAAACTATTTAAATTTAAATAAATATATAAGCTAATTTATTTTTTAACAAATATATATTTGTTGTATTTACTCACATTGATATAGTAAGACCAAGTCCACTTGGGGCAATGAATTCCATTGGCTTTTCCCCAACAATTATGTTTTTCAACATCGCCAGTACCAAACGTATTGTAAGATCCACAAGAGTTTTAATTTTACCTTCAGCCTATTAAAAAATATATATTAAACATAACTTAATCCATATACTTATAATTGCAATTTGAATAAGGCATTTAGAATAAAATGAATTGTAAGGAAAAAATTTAAATTTCAAGCTTTTAAAATCTTCCAAACTTTTTTAAGAATTATTAGATTCAAATATAAAACATACTTGGATATGTTTTTAAAATTAGTAAAGCTAGAGAATTCTTGGTGATATAATAAAATCAAATATATTAATTTTTGATATGATGTGAATTATTTTTATTTTCCAAATAACATTTCTTAATATTCTGCATAGATAATAGTTACTGCAAATATTTACATATTACATTTATATTAATAAGTAAAAGCTTACTTCTTCTCTTTCATGTTTAACCACAGCTTTGTTAAGAGCTTCTTCTAGTGGAATAGTACCATCAAAGAAACTATCTAAAAATTTATTAAATATTGCATGAGACAAAACTCACTCAATTATCATTTTTTTTTCAAATAAAACATAAATTAATTTTTGAAATTTAATAAGCAAATTTAATTTAAAATATTTACATTTAATTAAAATGAAATTATTATTATCATTGAACTTTAAGAAAGGTATTATACAATAATAAGAAACAATAATTATTCAATCATGTCCTTATGTAAATTATGTATCTTAAAAACAAAGGGAAAAGTAACTATGTCAATAACTGGTTTCTGAAATCAATATTTCTATACTAGTAAACTATAACCATTTTGAAAGTACCCTTTTCTTCTTCTCCTTTTCCATCTTCATAAAGAGGAATCTCAACATCATACTCAAAATCTAAAGCTTTTTGTCTATCAGTAGGTAAAACTACACCTGATATTAACTGTTCTGTCATTCTCTGTAAGATAAATCAACACCAGCTATAATTTAAAATTTTGATAGTAAATTAAAACAACTAAATTCATATGGAATTTTATATAAACATAAATTTTATCAATAAACAGTATCTGCATAAATCGCAACTTTAGAAAATAAATATTCTAAAGAATGTATTAATATCAAACCAAAATAAATTGTATACTTTATAAATAAGTAAGTAAGTAAAAAATATAAACATTAATTAATCTTTTATTATTTTAAACATACATCTTTCACTGTTTAAGAAAACTAAATTTTGTTTGTTTGATGTTCAACAGCCGTTTTTGCACGTAAGGATTAGATGGACTACAACCTAAAGTTTTAAGTGCATTTTGAACCACTAATAACATCCATACCCAAAGTGCAATTTGAACCATGAATTGGTGAACCAAAACGTTAACTATTTGATTACCAAGTCAGCAAAAAAAAAAAAAAAAAAAAAAAAAAGAAAGAAAGAAAAAAAAAAAGTAAATTTAAATTAAAACATTCCATACTTTTATAATATTTCTATATAAATTATGACTCTTTTCTGCATTTAAACTATTAATTCACATTTGCATTATATTTATAAACTAAAAATTATGAATTACTTAAAACTAAATGCTTAAGATTAATTGGACTAGAAATTATTTTCACAATACAATAATCTCATTATTTCAATTTTTATTTCTATAATTTAAAGGTTATTTCAAATAATTACAAATAATTATAGACTTGAAAACTTACAGCTACAATGCTGCCCATTGTTCCAACAGCATACATACAGAAGTCTAAAAGTTGTTGAGGTGCTTCAACTTGCATATTGTTTGCTAATGACACTGTCTTATTTAGTAAGGTAATAATGGCTTCCTAAAAATGTGCATTAATTTAACAGAATAAAACTCAATGACACTCAGCAATATCAAATAAAAATATTTTTTTCAAATTGATTTTGGAATACATTATTTTAAAATATGATAGAGACATACTAAACATAAAAAATCTTAATGTGATGAAAACATGTTTCAAATACATAATTTATCATGATGTATAATTTAGAATACATTTTAAAATTTTTATAGCTCTTAATACATGACAAAACATAATGATTTGAATAAAATAAAAAGTATAAGCTTAGTAAAACAAACTAGAACTATTTTAAATTGAAACCGACTATTTTATTTTAAGAATAGTACTTTGGACCATGCATTTAACAGCATCAGATAAGTATTTTAAATATAAATGTATAAGCAACTTATTTTTAACAAAGGAAAAAGCATTTTCAGCTATAAAATAATATAAGAAAAAAATAATAGTCAATATTTCTGAAAGTAAAAAATACTTAAAAATTATTTGGTTATAAGTTGATTTTTTTATCTTTATTTCATAATATGATAAGTCTTTTTTTATATAAATAAAAGTAAATTTTAAAAAACCCAATAAAATCATAAATGTTCTTTGATTCTAGTACAAAATATTTCATGATTTTTTAAATTTAAGTAAACGAAACATTTTTCTTAATCACGTCAAACTAACTACACATTTCCTAACTTAAAAAAAAATTTTCAAATTTTACAGATTTTCTGTTAAAAAGATCTTTGAGTCTAATTTTAGAAATCTAACTGTTATTATTTAAAAAATATAGTAAAAAAAACACAAGGGAATGTTTATTTCCTTCATTTTTTGGTCTGTTAGATATTAAGATCTGTCTTCTGTTAGATATTAAGATATCATATTTCAAAACAATTTTTAATATTTGTATTTTTACATATCATATTGTTTCCTTTTTCTATAACTACTTTAAAAATAGTAAATTAAGATGAAGTTTAAAGAGAGAAAATAAAAGATTTTTAGTGAATTAAATTCATTAATAAGCTTTTAGCAACATTAAGTTTATAAATTTGTCTTTTGATTGTGATTTAAAATTAGAGTCCAGTTAGCTGAGTTTGGAAGTATTGAACTGCATCAAGTAAACAGTTATAAGCATTATAATCATAAAAGTTGTGACATTCTTTAAAAAAAGACATAGGAACCAAAAATCAGATTAATTGAATTAAACATAGACACACATATATATTTCTTACTGTTCTTTGTTCCTGTTTATATCATTGGGGATTAAGCATGGAAGCTATTCAAATTGTATTTATAAAAAAATCGGGAGTCAAACCCAATTCAAAGTAAATAATTCCAGGTTTTAACACTGTTTTATGTGTCACTAATAATATTACAAAAGAGCTGATATCTATCAATAAACAGTGAGAAATAAAAAATGTGGCAATAAATTTAGAACAATTTTTGATTAACTGAATTTAAATATCTAACATGAAAGCAAGAAGCAAAATAATACCCAAATTTTTACCAAGTACTGGTTAATATTTTTAAAATAAGTTGATGCTCATTTTTATGAATACATAGGGACTGCTAAAACGGTTCTTAAAATAGAAAGTTTATAAAATAGAAAAATACGTATTGAATTATTAAAACTAATATTTTTTACCAAACAGCTTTCTTTATAAATAAAGTATTATTAGATGAAATTATTTAGAAAGCACTATTAAGAAACGCATGCAAAATACGATTCCCACCTAAGAACAATTACTTTCATTTTATTGATGAAAAATGCGGAAATTTTCATTTCTATGCGTGTGTATAAAATATTTTTAAAAGGTCATTTTCCATTTTTTCAAAAAGTGTTTTTCCCTTCAAGAAAGTACTTTAATCATGTTAGTCCTACAGCTGCTTACTTTGCAGATATAGCCTTTTCACTACCTCATTCTTCTGTTTGATATTTGAAAGCTCTTTATTATTCTCAATAACTACATCATCCACTATTTCTTCATAACACATCTGAGTCAATATTAAAAAAATCCTGGAAGGAAATTTCCATCACTAGAGGGATTCTTTGTCAGAGTTCATGCATGACTTATTTTCACTCAAGTTATCAGGTAAATTTTCTTGGAAGTCCTTCAGATATGAAAGTTTCTTTAATAAAACATATGTGCTAAATTACTCTGGATATTGTCTTCCCTTCAACATTTATCCAATACTGGTTGACAAATGCATTGTTTCTCAAAGGTCAATTTCATAAATCCACAACAACTCCCTGAAAATTTTGCAAAAATATGCTATGGTATTTGCACTTGAAGCAATTGGTTATGCACTGATCCATGGGCTGTAAGGGAGAAGTTAGATTATGCAGAAAAAATTCCACAGAAAAAAATTCAGGGTTTCATTTTGAGTATAGTTAAGTTATCCAAAATTAGAAAAACTACGATTATGTGATAAAAAAATAAGTCTAAATTTCTCAACGAATTTTTATGAATGTCAATATTTCTTAATCATCCCAGCTTTGGTATTAAAATGTAATGCTATGAGTAGTTTTTGAATATTATTTGAACATCTAGGCTTTAAATATTTTTGTAATAATCAGAGGCAGCCATTTTGGCTGCAAGTAACAATTATTTACTTTGCTTTTCCACTCTGATACATTTAGAATTTTATATATACATTTAGAATTTTATATAAGTGATAATTTATCATCTTAAAAACAAACCCATTTCTTCTACTTTGAAAACATCCTTTGAGCTGTATTTAAAAAGTAGTTATTTCAATATTCCTTCTTTCCATTCCATTTCCGAAATTTTATTCCCAGCCCCATTTTCACAATACAATTTTCTGAAGCAGAAACCATATCTGGTTTTTAATTTATGGATTCAATCACCTAATTTTTTTAAACATCTTATGTTTAACTACATGGCAAAGCAATTAATTTTCTTTTAAATGGCATTACTATTAGCAGGAAAGTTCATTTCTATAATTTTTCTCAGCCAAGCAAGAAAAGCTTTTTCAGTTTGAATATTAACCATAAAATATTTTTGAGAGAACGCACTTTTGCTGGTACTGCTTCCTATTCCAAGAACTTTTATCCAAGTTTTTTAAAGTTGAGGGGCTGTTTTTTAGAATTCCATATTTTTTGGCTATTTTGGTCTCATTTAACATTGTTTCATCTGCTTCTTTTACAATTTTCTTTTTTACTTTGAATGATAAACACGTCCATTTTGTAAACTGCGACATAACTAGAATTCATCATCAGAATTGGCTTAACTCCCTCTAAACAGATAAAACTTCATAAATTGAGCTGTCCAGCTGAAACAAAACCAACTAATAAACGAGAATTCTATCATTTTGTTTTCTGATCTAAATTCTCCCATACAGGGAGGAGAGGAGTCAAATTCAACAACACAGTTCTTCCCTGCCTCATGTTTGTTGTTCACAAGTCTCTGACTACTGTTACCAAAATGTCTGTAAAGTTTGCACATGCTGCTTCATTGCTCAAGAATAAATCAAGCACTCAGGCGTTATATGCAAATGAATTTAAAAATTACAAAAACATAAATAAAAAAGAATGAAAAAAAATTATTTGTTAGAGACAAATAGTGTCTCATGGTAGGGATTAGCTACTAATTTGTAATAATGTGATGTTTGTAAAATTAGGGATTCATAAAAATGAGCATTAATTGTATATGTAGTAAATAAATAATGAAAATATCAAAAAAAAAAAAAAAAACTCTTTCATTTTTTGATTTAAGGAAATTGAGCAAAGCAACAAACTTACAAATAAATTCATTTATAATTAAAAATACCTATAAGAAACACTATAAGGAAAAAAATACTGAATTACATACCAATCCTTCGTTATCAATACCGTTTCCTTCCCCAGCAATAGCAGTTAATGCACTACCAATTTGCTCTAAATGTCCTAAAGTATCAGTATTCATAACACTCCCAACTGATCGCACCATTTTTAAACGTGTTTGAGCTTTTTGCTCAGCTTCTTTGTCCAGTAAACCAGGATCAGCTAAAATTTAAATTGCATTGATTTCTTAAGATAAAAAAAAAAATCTTTTAAGAGAGAAATGATTTTTAAGATTAAAAGAGAAATGTTAAGAAATCTTATTATATATAGTATTATATATTTAATCACTATATCAAAAATCATTGTAGAGGTTACTTTTAAGAAAACAAATTTAATACCTAATTAAATGTGTTCAGTGTAATAATTTTAAAATTAAGAGTTTAATAGAGCTGAAATTATGTTTATTGTATATCTAATTATTCTTCATTAAAAAAGAATAAAATTACTATTTAAAAATGGTTTTACACTCACAAACACACTCAAAATTGCAAATGAATTAGAGCTATAAAATTAAATAAATTTAAATTTGAATTTCTTAATTTATAATTTATAAGTAAAATTTATTTATATTAATATTATTCAAATAAAGCAAAGTATATTAAAAGAGGAGAACATGATTTTTATTTTAAGTTCAACTATACAATTTAAAGAAATAAAAGTCACAATATAATATTTGAAAGCCAGATGATAAAATAGTTGAAAACAATGCAAGAAATATAATAATGATTCACACGAAATATAACATTTTACAACTTCAAAAAGAATATAGTATCCATATCTATGTTTAAACATTTGTCAAAGAAATTAAAGGTTTTTTTAATAGAAGTATAAAACAAATATCCTTATATTTTTATCTTTTTGTATAATATTATAGAAATAAAAAAAGATAAAATAAAAATAGGTGTTTTAAATGCATCACTGATAATTTTACAATTTTTAATAGAAATAGAAATTTTATTCATAACTTCACAATTTTAATTTTTCAAAATGATTTTAAACATATTTATCAAAAAAGAAGTCATGTAAAAAAGAATAACAATATTTTACATAATTTAAATAATAACAGTTTATTACCTAAATAAAATTGTAAAATTTTTTTATACTAATAGCAGATTATACATATATTTAACAGATATTTGTAAAAAACTTTATTATATTTAGATGCCAAATATTGTTACAAATTTTTCTTTAAGTACTTGACAATTTTTAAAAATAAAATTGAATTATACCCAAAAATTAAAATTGTATGTTATATATTTACATAAGTATCTTCAAATATTCCTACACAACAATCTTAAAGGAACCAGCAAACAAATTAGAACATAAATACTAATTATCAAACAATCAATCAAATAACCAAAAATGTTAATATTTGCAGAAAAAATGCACTTAGAGAAAGATTAATTGATAAAGTTCATAAAAAAATGTAAAAATATAAATAAAAAAATAAAATTTATATTAAAACTAATTTATATCAATATATTGTATGCCAAATTGTAGCATTAACATAAAATATTATAAAAATCGAATAATTACAGTAAATTTTAAGTCAATGCAGGAAAAACTGTGCGGTATGTCAGTGAAAAAACATTTTTTTAAATTTAAAATTAATATTTTATATTTTTTAATTTAATTATTACTAATAAATTTAAAATTGATTAAAGTTTAAAATTAAAAAATAAATAAAAAATAATTAAAAAAAAACATTTGATTTTAAATTTAAAAAAGAAATTTTTTTTAATTTAAAAATAATTTAAAAAAGAAATTTTAAATTTTTGAAAGGAATTTGTAATTAAAAGAAACAGTTGATAATATAAAGATGTACTTAACTTTCAATTTTAAAATGTAGCATTAAAATAAATCTTACTTGTAGTAGCTTCCTCATAAGTACTATTTTCATCCAGAGGCAATCGAACATTCATCAAAGAAGACAATGATTGTGACACTTGATTCATACGAGCTTGATCACCAGATGCTTCTACTTGCTCAAGTTGTCGATTATTCATGAAATTATCATAATCTTGTTTAAAAGGTGGTTCCAACTTAAATAAAAAAATATCACATTTATACATTGAAATAGTAATTCACTTTTTATAAAGTATTTCTCAAAAATATATCATAACACTGTTAAATTACATAAATTCAAATTGAAGCGAAAATATTTCTTGATATAAAATGCAAACATCGATAAAATATTTAAATTGATAAGTGCAAGTTTTTAGCAACCAATTAAATATAAACATTGATCGAAGAGACTTCATAAAAAAAATAAAATATATATATATATATATATATATATATATATATATATATATATATATATATATATATACATATATATATACACACAATAGATTAATATCTCACAATAAAAAATCACATTAAGAAAGTTAAAAAAAAGAGTAATAATTTAATTTCTTTTTAATTTTAAAGAAAACTTAATTAGATGAAATTTTCCTTTTATTTACTTTTATTTCTTTGTCTTTAATATCAAAAAATTATAATAAAATAAGTAGAAAACATTTATTATTTTACTCTTTTAAAGCATTATCTGAATATGATATGATTTCAGTCAACATCATGTGATCAGTTTGAAAATCCATCATAAATTAGGAATAAAATTTATTAAATATCTCTAAAAAGGTAAAATAAAATTTAAAAATTTAAAAGAGTGCAATATTTTTCAACAAAATTACCATCATGGTAGTAATGTTAATTCTTGCTAAGGCTCCTTCTTTGTCTTTAATATCAACACCTAATTCAAACAGACCATAAGGTAATACTAATTGAGCTTCAGGATCTGGACCAGCACTTAAGTAAATTAGTGCAGCTGTATCATTATGAATGGCTAAATAATTGAAAGAGACAAAAACAGTTTAAAATATTGAACTGATTAAAATGTAAGCAATTAAAATACATATTTTTGCAGATATAATTTTTATAAATCACAATAATTAAACATTTTTAAATTTCAGAATCACAGAAAAACGAGCAAAATATTCCAAAGTTTTAATTTAAGTACCATTCCCTATTTGTAAGCCACAAATTCTTTAATTAAGTATATTAATATTAGTTTTTGTCTAGAAATTTTTGTCCCTTCATAAGCTTAATTAATTACATATCTTCAAAATTATACAACTTAGATTAATACTTTTCAACTTACAATCCTATAACTTCAACAGTCTGAGACAAAAATGAATAATTTGAATAGTACTATTATTTAAATTAATATTATATATGAGAACTGGCTAATATATTACATATAACTTTGAAAATAAAAGGTTGTAGTTGTTACTCATGACATTTGGACAAGTCTTACCCTACCAATAGCTACGCAAATTTAAGACAGGGTGCATCTTTCTCTTAACAAGAGCACCATGAAGGAGAAAGTATGGCTTTTCTCTAAGTACTCCTCCATTAGATGACACCACAAAAAGATCCACTCCCTTAATCTAGAGGTGGAGGAAACTTTCTCAAAACCATGGTAATTGCTCAATGATAGAACACAGGAAATTATGACTTTGCTCTAAGTACTAGTCTAATAGATGGCACCACCAGAAGATCCACTCCCTCAATTTGGAGGGGGAGGAAATTTTATCCAAAATATTGCACCCATGGTAATTGCTCAATGACAGAACACAGGACTTTCAATTCGACAGATTTAATAAGCATGTATATCGCATGTACTATCTGGGTCTTTGGAGTCATTGGGAATTGAACCCCATCCTACCAAATGATGTCTTCACCACTAGAGGTTAAGACACTAGCCCAAATAAAAGTTTAATTGCACTGATAGTAACATTAATAAATAAATAATACACTAAAACCAGAATATTGAGACAATTTTTTTATTTACAGAGAGATATAAGATATAACGTAGTCTACATTAAATGAAAAATATATGCATCTTCGAAATTTTATAAATATTTTGTGGTCATATTAGTGCTAAATGAACACAAGGTACAAAACTGATCTATATGAAAACACATTTGTCAATTTTTGTACAATGGAAAAAAATCGTTTTGAAAGAATAAGTAACTTAATGAAGGAAGATAAAAAAATGTAGTTATTGTTTTAGATAAAAAAAATGTATAGTAAAATTACTGCTTTTCAATGCCATCATAACATTGCTAACAAAAATATTAAAACTAGTTTCACTGATTCAAATTAATGAATTAATATTAGAGATATCTAATGTACATATAAAAATAATATTAATTATTGCCTCAATAAAAATTTAAAACATGCTATACTTATTTTGTCATTATGTGTTTCTAATATACACAGCAATACAGAATTATTATAAAATTATCATTTGTTGTAGGTAAATCTCATTACAAATTCTATACAACCAAAATCCAATTTGTGTACACTAAAAACAGGCAAATATCAAAGAGATATTTATTAATATATCTATATAGCATGCAAGAATTGTATTTCAATTAAAAAAATGCAATGTTGTTTTAAAAAAACAAGTTGTAAGATTTGATTTGGTTTTTCATTCTAAGGCTCTTTTGCATACAAAAAGACTAAATAAAACAAAATCTAGTGCTTAAAGTTGGATTTGGAACTACTACAAGCATTCATGCAAAAGATGGAAATTGAATTCACAAACAGGCAGGCTGAAAATAAATCGATCATTCAAGTAAATAAAATCAAAAGAACATTTATTGGCATTTAAAACTTGAAATATAAAATAAAATAACTAAGCACACAATTTTATTTAACTGATTATAAATTAAAATTTAATCTATACAAGTGGTTATCAAAGTAGTAGAGACACATTAGAGCATGTGAATATATATTTTAATGTTACTTGTAAACACTTAAATATAATAACAGAAACCAGTTTTTCATAAATAAAAAGGTATATAATCAGGTGGCATGTGGTAATTTTATTAAAGCTCTGTGAATCTTGGATTTTTTTTTTTTTTTTTCAAAAAAGTTAAATGTCTGATTTTTCAGATTTTCCAAGGATCCGAATTGTGGAAGCCCATTCAGCTGGAGCAAGTGGCACTGAAATATCCCAACTTTTAGACGCATTTAGAAGCACAGTACCTTAAATCATAACAACATACATACAGTGTTATTAGAAAAGCTCAGCAAAATAAACTAGAATATGGAAAGGGAAACTCCAGGACAAAAACAGGAGATTAAATGAAGCAGATTGTAATGTCTAAAAAATGAATAACTGAAGCAAAAGTGGACATAGAGTTCAATCAAGATCTGGAATTTCCAGAATCAATAATGACAGTTAGAAGAGATTTTCATAAAAAGAATATTTACGGAAGAACATCACTTGTTTAACACCACTGGTCATTGATGTCAAAACCAAACATTGTCTACAGTGGTGCCACATTCATAAAACCTGCTCAATGTATAAAAGGAAGAAAGTATTATGATTTGACAAAATCTTCCTCACTTTTCTCTACAACAGGAAGGATATATATTTGAAGGTCACCAGCACAACAGTATGATTGTGAATTTATTCAACTCACAAGAATGTAGATAGTTCTATCATGTAACAGGCAACCATATCATAGTTTTTTGCTTCACAATTGTAACCCAGTAAGGAAGGATTACTGAGATGAAGTACAGAGAAATTTCAGCAGATCAGATCTATCTTATGAAGCAAAATTCATTTTCTTCAGCAGAGAAAATTTTCTAGGATTATAATACACCTTCCATGCAGCAAGATCTGTTAAATTATTGTTTGATAAATATGAGGATGGAGTCAAACATCTATTTTGGTCGCCACTCACACACCTTCAATATAATTGAAACATTATGGTCTATTTTAAAGAGTTAAATATAGAATCAATATAATCCACTCACATCTCTCACAGAATTTTTACAATATATACATAAAGAATATGGTACACAATAATCCTTTAAACATTATTCAGTACAAAGACAGTCTTATATCATACTAATATAGAGGATTCTTTATAAATCCAAAGTATTTCCATTATATTGAAATCACTTGGATATATATACATAGACACATGCATATATATATATATATATATATATATATATATATATATATATATATATATATATATCTTTTTTAATGGTAATTAAAAATTACCAATGAAAAATACATAAAAGAAATAAAGAAATTCAGATAATAAAAATTCCATAATTACGAATAAATATTACAACCATTTAATACAAAATACATTATTAATGCTTTAAATCACTGAAATTCATTTGTTAAATAAATTTCTCTTTTATCAAATAAATCTAAAAATGACAAATATATCTAAAACTCTTTTAAAAAAGCATCTAGAGGTGAAATAAAACATTGTTAACAGCTAAGAATTTATAACTTTTGTGAGAAACTTACTCCAGAATGCAAAATGTTCAATTTCTTTTCCTTCTGGATCAGCCCAACCCAAGCAGCTAACAGTGAATATATCAATTAATGCCCTGCCACTTTCTGGCATTATAGTGCAATTTCCACCTTCTGGTGGCTGATTAATATGAAGAAAAAGATCTGATTCTCCTCGTAAGCCGTACTCATTTTCCGCAATCAATTTTGCAATGAAATCGCCATATGTTGGATAATATTCTTTAAAGAAGTCTTCACTTAAAGCCATTTTTTTCTCAGTAGCACCTTTGAAATGAAAAATAAATTACAGTTATTACTATAAAATTTAAAACATTATAGTTTTATTAACAGGTAGTGATATAGAATTATTTATTAATATATACTATTATGAAGACAAAGTAGAATATCATATTATTAATATATAACATTTCAAATGAATCAAATATTTTTAAGAAAGTAAAGAATTAAAGTTAAATTCCATAATTATGAATAAATATTATTTTTTTAAAGAAAATAAAAAAGTATTTAAAATAGAATTCTAAGAAGTTAGTTTTTCATAATATTATAGAATAAATACAATAATGAATAAGGAGTTTATAAATAATTAAAAATGTATAAAACTAAAAAGGATAGTAAAATTACTATATCAACAATACTAGAAAATACCTTGAACCTATTTTTTTTTAATGAGGGACATAATTTGCTACAGATTAAAGTAAATCTTGGTAGAAATATTGATTGAATTTAATTATTCAGCCAATAGCTCTATAAATTTATAAAAAAGAAAAAATTACAATAATGTATAATGAGTAAATTTGTGAAATAAAAAAAATTATAATAAAAATACATCAAAATTTAAACACACCAACAAGAAATTCTCCTGCTTCCGCTAAATATGTTTCATTTCCTTCAGCATCAACTCCAAAGACTTGCCATTCATAAAGTAGTTCAGTATCACATCCTTCTTTACATAAACCAATTAAACCCACCCTAACTGGATTAATACGTTGGCCAATGGGATCATTTGGATAACACAGTTTCTCAGTTTGACACCTAACATACAATACAATAGTTAAGTTAATCAACAAAACTTTCAATCATTCATGTTAAAATTTTTATGTAGTCCAAAAGACAAGTTTTTCTATAAATGAAAATTTTAATCTATATTTCACTGTCAAATGTAATTTTAAAAAATCACTGATTTATCATACTGAGGAAAACTTTAATTTTAACCAGATAATTTTATCAATAATATGTTTAAACATATATTAGTTGCCATTTCAGTTTTACCAAAGGAAAGAATATTGTTTTCAAAAGGAGTCCATGATCACACATTTTAAGCCCTTTTAATTTCTTACAGATTCATTGACTTCTTTATAGAAGATCTAATCAAAAATCTGTTTACTTTAAAACATGGCACAAAATTCTAAAAAATTATATTTATGTATATATATATGATTAAAATCAACAATGAAAGTTTATTTTTCAGAACAATTAGTAAAACATTACATTCTATTTTAACCCATGTGATTTTTTTCAAAAGTCACTAAGAGATAAATAATTCTTTATTGCTTAAAAGACTGAATGAACAATATTCTATTTATTCCTACATAAAATTAATTTTAAAAATAAATTATAACATTTTCATTTTTAAAATTTTATTTAAAGTACAATTAAATAAATTTTTACTTAAGGTTACTCAAATTATCTTTTGAAACTATATGTCAATTGGAGATAATAATTTTAAAACAATATTAATTTTATCAATAATATAATACACATTTAACATTTGTTTAGCTCTTAATTCTGTAATAAAGTATTAATTCTATCAATAATGTGATAAAAATTTAACATTTTGAAAAATAGATAAACATTGTTTTCTTTTTCTTATTAAACATAAATGAAATAAAGTAAGAAACTGAAGAAAACGTAATAGAACAGTTAAAAACAAAAGAACACTTACTCTACACTTATAACTGGTGGTATGTGTTCTAAAAGTACAATTTGAAGACCTCCCCAAGACGGATCGCGATCTGACATCTCGATTTTTAAAATTATTTCATATGTAACATTTGATCGTCTAAATACTGTAGTATTCCAATTGACATAATTTTCAGTTACATTGATCATTCCTAAAATATAAAAATATTATGTTTCCACATCATTTTCAACTAAAAAGAACAAAATAAATAAAAATTTAACTTAAATAATTATTCAGAAAAGTGAGACTAAAACATTTATATGAAATATATAATATACATAAACTTGGTACTTCTTAACATATTTAAAATAAATAAGTTCACATTGATTTTTAAATAAAATTAAGAAAATTAAAGAACTTATATGAAAATTTAATAAACTATCATCAAGCACTTATAAATTTAAATAAAAAAATAATATTTTTATTAATATCTTTTTGCAATTTATTTAATTACAGAACTGATACAGATTTTATGAAATAAAAGAAAAAAAATGAGTTATGTTATTTAACTGAGATATTAATATAAATTAGTATCTATTTTCAATAAAAGTGAAAACCTTTTGAACACCCAACACTTTAAAATGATCTATAAAGATTGAATCACAAAGATCAATCAAAATGACACAAATTAATCAAGATGAATATCAGCATGTTAGGTGAGCAAGAAGAGGGGAAAAAATCTTTGAATGGCAGTTATCTGGAAAAGAAATTTGTTTTTCTCTTTTTATAATTTAAAGCAGTGTCAAAAACAGAGACTTAAAATAAAATATACACAAGTTGTGTTGAAAATTTAAAATCGATTGGTCAATTATTATCATTACATGAAATGCCATGTTAATAAATAAATCAATTACAATATCATTATTATCAATAATTTTGAAAGCGATAGTATTGGTGAAAATGTATCTGGTAAATAATGGCATTTTTCACAATCATTTAGATCAATTTTAATTTTCTGTCATTTAAATAAGTTACTTACAGCTGAAAATTATGCACTGTTAAAAAGGAAACAGCATTTGTGTGTTTTTCTATTCCTTGACTGCTGAAACAACTAATAACTGATATTCAATTATATCAACTTACTTACCATTTTTTATTTGACAACATTTTTATATAACACTGACATATTTCATTTCTAAAAATTTAGACAATTTCATTTTTATGATAAAACTAAATTTATTAACAAAATACATATGAATGAAATATTTCTAATTATTTCATTATTCAAGTTATTTTCTAATTTATATTTTCAATCTATTTACCATTACCTGATAATTACAATCACTAGTTGTTACAAATCTTTATTTAAAATCATAAGTCTAATATAACTTTGAAGGTGCTAGAAAACATACCTAGATTTGATTAATAATAAATTTAATAATGAAAAGTTTAAAGTATTATAGCAGGATTTAATATCAAGATCAGTTATTCCAATCAAATTTTACTTCTCAATGATTGAAGATGTGCATTAACATTTTATCTAGTTGCTTTTAAATTATATAAGTTTGGAAATAATTTTTAGTTCTTTTTTAAATATATTTTCAGATATTTTTCAGAAAATGAAAGAAATAGATTTTTCTGGTTTGTAGATTAAAGAACACCTTTTTAAAAGTGCTATATACTGTCTACATAGGTTTCCATGTAATACATTAAAATCACAATATCATTTTTTAACCAAAAAGTAAAATAAGCAGCACATCAAAATATTTTCAAATGAAAAATTTAAACTTTCAGACATTTCACAACAATTTTCTCTTTAGTTTAACATGTTCATCTGCTAAAAATGTAGAAATTTTAAATTCAAAGAAATTAATAAATTGCATATTAAAATTATTTATAAATGTAAAAAAATTTTAAAAAAATTACAAAAAACTGTATGAAATAAATATATAATTTAAATTATAAACATAAATAAACAACATAAAGGAAACTGCAAAAAAATATACAAATATAAAAAATGAATAAAAGAAATTTAAATAGGAATAACAAAAGCTATATATAAAGTTTAGTCAATATAAGATAAATAATATATTATCATTTGATATTAATACATATCAGCATTTGTTCATTAATATTTATATTTTGTTTTTTAATATGAACGTTTTATAAGAATTGAGAAATAAAAAAAAAGTAACAAAATCATGGATATCATTAAATAATCATTGCTATTGACTATTCGAATTTAAATCAGAAGAGAGAGTCTTTTGTTTTAACCAGAGCACCACGAAGGTGAAAGTATGACTTTGATCTAAACTCTTTTCATAGCTGGTACCATCAGAGGATCCACACTCACAGTTTTGAAATAAATCTGGATAAGGAGAAAACTTTCTTTACACATTACACCCATGGAAACTGCTCAACAGCCAGCCAAAGAACTTTCGATTCCTCAGATTTAACGAGCATGTACATTGCATGTACTTGGTGGGACTTTGCCAGAATCGGGAATCAAACCCCACCCTTGCGGATGGAAAGAAGATGCCCTGACAATTAGGCTACCATGGCCCAGAAATATTTTGAAAAGTAATATATTAAACTATTTGAATAAACACATGTTCATGATGTATTTAAAGAAATATTAAATAGCAAATCTGATATAAAAAAAAAATGGGATTTCAAACAACTATAGGACAGATTTGTGAAAATACAGAAGAAAAATCCATTTCATCATTTTTGTAAATAAAAAAAAAATGCTAAAACATAAAAACGGACTTTTTTAAGGAATAAGTTATAAAGTAATATACCTGGTCCCTTTCCAAAACAACCACCAAGATCAGGTTCTTCTAGTAGTCCATCAGCATTTTCTTGATCTTCTTCACTGCTTTCATCAGAACTTGGTGTGGGCAAACCAGTGGGTCTTTCCCTATAAAGAACACTTCGATCGAATATAGGATCAGATATATTCTGCATATCTTCAGTTAGATTTCGATTTATCACTTCCCCTGGTAAGCGCCGGCAAAACCATTTTATTGTGAAGTTCTAAAAACAATTTCATGACATTTAAAATAATACAAATAAACCTTAAATCAATAAAAATCATAAAACAAGAGTTAATATTCATACTTTATTATTTTCATCGTCTGGATCAATTGAATTTTGTCCTGGATCTAAAATAAGACTTTGACCCCAACCTCTAGTTACTCGAGACTGAGCTCCTTCTGTCAATCTAACAATTACAGGAGAAGGCACAACTTTTACATATGTTTCCACAGATCGAACCAATATCAATGGAGGGTTTTGTATGAAAACTGAAAAAAAAATTTTTAGAAAAATAAGTAAAATGTTTCTTTTTATTGAATCAATAAATTTATTAAGTTATATTATTTTACGATTATATATATTTTCTTTTTTTACACTTGTATACAAATATATTGAGATAGTAAATTATTACAATTTTATTTATAACAATTTTTCAAATCCAAATGTTTCTTTCAAATTAATATACCTTAATAATTCCATTTTCTGATAAACTAAATATATTTTATTACAGTATGTCTACATAAATATTCAGACCATTTTTAGAATGAAATAAAATTTTTATATATTTTTCATAGCTTAAATAACTTTTAATGAATAATGTAAATGTGTGTTATTCATGGCTTCTTGCCAGTATGATGGTAATTTGTATAACTCATTTTCAAAAAATTTCTAATTGCTGGGGGTAAAACACCCCAAGTAATGATAGTCTCATATTTTTAACCTTTTGAAATTTTTTGCCTTCTAAGAAACTTTGTAAGGATAAAAACAAGAGGTAATTAAAATAAAACTATTATGAATTATTTCCATATTAATTTTGTAACAGACCCATATTAACACTATTGACAGTAGATGGCGCTGCTGCCCTATATACTTACAACATCAAATGAGATGAGCTTAGTGATGTGAAAAATGGAAGTCGAATTATCCGGCTCCTAAATACGTTTTGTTTTGTACAACCCTGGTAGTATGTAACCTTGTTTATTATTTTATAATTATTAAGTGTTTTTTCTTTTGTAACTATCTTAATTATGTGTGATGTAATAAATGTTTGTTTTGTTTTAACTTCAATTTTCTTACGTCGCTACAATTCATTTATTTGGTCAGTATTCAGTGTGAAAAAAGGGACTAAAATAAGCTCTGAATGAATAGCATTTACTAGTTAAAAATGATTCTAATAAAAATGAATAGAATTTATTGGTGTACCTAACTTAAAATGTTATTTAAAGAATTAAAATGTAATGCGTAGAGAATATTTAAGTTTCATAAACATAAAACTTCACATATTAAGTTGTATTTTAAATTAAATGTTAGCAGTAGTAATCTAAATAATTTTAATAGCTAAGTAATTACTAACAAAATAATTTATGAATGAGAGTACAATTAGCATAATTATAATAAGTTCAAATAAATTAAATATTAGATAAAAAAAACTATTTAAAATATTAATGCTTTGTTTCAAACCACATTTTTATTAAAATAAAAAGTATTTGAAAATTAAAATCACAAATAAAATATATTGGAACTTAATAGCAGAAAAAGTATGTTTTTTTTAACTGATTAAATTTTTAGAAATTTTTATTATTTGACTTATAAGGATTCTAATAAAATGAAAAAATATGCAAATTTGAAACTAAGAAATATAAAATAATTAATTTTGGCAGAAATGTGTGAAATAATTGAGTTATACGAAACTTGTTTGGCTGATAAATTGAAAACTAGAGTTTTAAATATATATATTGAATAGCAACATTTTTTTAAGAAATAATCCCATACATAATACTATACTAATCTTCAGTGAATTACCATTTTTATTGCATTCAATAATATTAGAAGAAATAATGCAAAATAAATTCACACAAGTGATACATCTAATTCAACAATAAGTATATTTATTTTCAATGAATCATTTGTCATTTTTATTACATTCAATAATGTTTCAAAAAATAGTGCAAAGAAATAATTCCCACAGGATTCTTAAAAAAGACACACAGTTAAATGTAATTTTATATAAATTAGATTTCTTAGTTAATTTAAAAAAGACATAAAAATAAACATATAAAAATATAGTTACCAGTCATGTTTACAGTAAACTTGAATTTATAAAGTCCTCCTTTTAAGAAAAACGGTCTTAAATATAACATTGATTTTCTATATGAATCAACCATAGTCAAATCGATCTCTTCAAGAACTTGACCATTAGTTTCGTTTAACCTAAAACCACTCCAACTCCTCACAGTTTCACTTGAATCATTACACTTCATAGTCGTATAAGAATATAACACAACAGGAATAGATCTATAGAAAAGTACAACTTATTTAAATTATAGCTTAAAATATTTTTATAAGAGTTTTAACAGAATAAATTTGAAATATTAAATGAAATAACAGAAGATATTAGGTTTGGTTTGTTTGTGACTCAACGGTCATTTTTTGCACACAAGAGCCAATTAGATTGGGACCTACGGTTTAAAGTGGATTCTGAACCACTAAAAACATCCGTGCCTAAGGTGGGATTCGAACCCATGAACAGTTGAACTGAGGGAAGGAGCGCTAACCATCGGCTGCCAGCTCGGCCAGAAGATATTAGAGTTGTGTTCACTTTTATATAATTTTCAGTTATATTTTCAATGTTATAACATTAAAAATTAAAGAATTCAATTTTTATTAAAGATATGAAAATTGATAAGTGATGTTAATGAATGTACGAAAGGTAGACAAACACAAACTTAAAATAAAAACAATATTTTAATTTTGTATTGATATAATAAAGTATTTAAAAATAATTTCATATTTTGAAACTGCAATAAATTGCAATCTGAGACATACATAGCAAAATCACATAGCAAACAATTTCTTAATAGGTTTTCATAATTTTTAATCAAAATATAAGCATGTTTTGACAGTTTCTAATGAAATTAAATAGAAACATAAAATTATCTGTCAATAAAAAAATTATGTAATTCAATTTTATAATAATTTCCTGAGAAATGTACAAAATGCAGGTATTTGTATATTAAAAATAACATTTTTAATATACAAATACCTGTGTCCTATACAAGCAAATATTATAACATTAAAAAAATTCCTTTTGAACCATTTGATTCCAGTAATATAACAAGAGTTTCATTTTAAAAGCACCGAAACCTGAATCATAGAAATATTAATAAAACTTTAGATGCAAATGCATAAACTTAACTAATATATAAATTCTGATAATAAAATAAGCAAAAATAACTTCTTTGATGAACATATTTTTATGTATTATGGTAAGAAACAAATCAACTGAGAAAAGTTAAAATTCCTTTTCTTACACAAAAAAGTAAAATGAAAGGTAGCATAAAACAAACATTGGAGAGGATTGTTTTCTATGAACAAATACTCCAGTAAGACAGCTATAAGCTATATGAATTAATCTCAATTACTTATAAACACAGAAGACAGTAAAGTATATTTTAGAAATTGCAAATTATATTTTTAAGATATATTATGGTATGTTTCATTCAGATTATTAACTTAAATCATTCTAATGCAGGATGTCATTTCTTATTTATGGTTCCTTTAACAAAATCAACCTATAATGTGGAATGAGAAAAGCAATTTTCAGCTCAAAGTTTAGAATGGAATTCAATTTACAAGAGAAAAATATAATGACAATATGTGAATTCAGGTAAACAATATCTTTCAAATATTTTATACAACACAAGAAAATGATAAGAAATTACATAAATTAATAAAATACTAACCTGAAAACTTCAGGTGCCAAATAATAATTTGGAATCCTGTTTCTAATGGATAAATCAGGAGCTTTACAAGTTTGATTTGTAATAAAGAATCTCACAGTAGTATTTACGTCTGATATGGCATTAAATGCTTTAAAAAAAGCATCAATATAGCCTTTGGATATATATGAATGTCGAATTACAAGAGGATTTTCCAGTTCACCTTCCCATACTACCTCTTCAGCAGTATCATTACATGTTTCACCATTACCAAAAGCTCTCAACACAGTTCCATCATCATAGTCAACCAGTAAACAGGTGTCTGTGCCAACACGTTCAAGGTAAACCTAAAAAAATATCATAGAAATAATTTGAGTTAGGTAAAATTTAAATAGATAAAACATTTTTTAAATATTTTATTAAATAAATAAATAACTTATTTTTAACTAACAAATATTAATTAATGAAATAATTTAGAATAAAGAGAGAAGTGTAAAAAGAATTCAATTGATTTGTTTTGTTACATCTTAATTAGAAATTGGGAATACATAAAATTTAAAACAAATAGAAACAAAACCTACAGAAAATATTTATTTGAAATAAAAAAGTAATTTTAAGATTATTTATTATTAAATTAATTAAACTTACTTTACAAATATATATATATATATATATATATATATATATATATATATATATATATATATATATATATATATATATATATAAATATATATAAATTCAAATAAGAAATTTTTTATTTCAATCAAATATATTGCAATTTTGCTGTAAAGCAATACTACATAAAGAATATTTCAACTCAGAAAAAATAACAATGAAATAGCAATATTTATATAAATTGGTTTTGATATTTTATTTTTTTATTATTTATTTTTTTAATACTAATATCAAATCTATTTCCCAAGTAATCCTGGTACATGCTTTTTTGATGCAAATAAAACTGAAAAATCGAAGTAAACACCACATTCTGAGTAAATTTGCAATAAAATCAATATATGTACCAGTGCAATCAAAAACTATTTAGTAATTATAAAAACAACTAATATTTCAGAATTAAATTCAATTTTTTAATTAATTTAATTAGAAGACTGACATGTTTAACTACAATCATCTAATCCAGATTAAAGTGAGATAAAACAGAATTGAAACATTGTTATAAATGAGTGAAATATTATATAGATATTGAAAACAAATGAAGGAATGAGAAATTTATATTATAAAATTTATTTTTAACAAATTATATTCAATTTTATTATCATGAAAATGGTTTGTGGCAGAAAAGTAACCACTATGAATTATTAAAAGTGATTAATCCTCTTACTTCAAATTCTTTATCTTCTTCTTCTTCAAGAGTAGCATTTACATTATCAATAGCTATTAAACCTTCGGCAGGTTCCATTAGATACAAAAACAGAAACACTGGATCTGTTGTTTTTTGAACATGATTATATGCTGACACAGTAAAGTTATAATAACCTGGCTGTAAAGTAAACAATTTATTAAGTACATTTCATTTTTGTAATGCATTTCATTTCATAACTAATTTTTAAAAAGCAAATTATTAAAATTTTCAAACAATACTAAATTTTTGAATACATGAATAGCAAAAATTAGTCTTAAATTAATGAAAGCATTGAATAAATGATATATTAATGTTGAATGACAAAACATTTATTTGATGCATGTATAAATAAATAAGTAGTATGGAAGTAAATGGAATATAATCTTAATTATGGCATTTTTCACACTAAGAATAAAGTTTAAAATATAAGCAATTTGAAACTCTAAGAATAATTATAAAAATACAAATAATTCAGAAACTTTATAAAAAATTACAGGGATGTTAATAAAAAAGAAAATGTTAAAAAAAGTTAATGACATTTATTATTTTTAAATAAAAAATGTGTTGTGCTTCATTTCATATATGCCTAAGGTAGTTAAGCCACATTTTTTTCCTAGGAAGTCTTTAGTTAAGAATTTTTAATATTTAGTCTCACTTTATAAAAATCACATATTTCTGTTTTTACCAAAAAAAAAAAAAAAAAAAAAAAAAAAAAACAAATTATGAACTAATATTATTATATATTTCTTTTTTTCTTGTATAAAGATATTGAGATTTATAATTTTTATACTTATGAAAATCAAATTTCTTTACACGAAAAATTAAGTTTTAAATTTTTTCCATCAGTATTGAATTTAGTCCTTGTAATTGCATCTTCATTTGTTTGAGAACCAACATTTAAATCATAACAGAGGAAGATTTATAGTCAAAATATAAGATGATACAAAAATCTTTAATTATCGTAATAAATGATATTACATTAGCAACAATTCAAACATCTTCCTAAACTTAAATGTGATTTGATACATTCACAAAAAAGTATCATGATTTTCTTAGCTAAATGAAAAATCATTACAATGAAAACAAGATATTTATGAAATGTTAAAAAGTTAAGATAACTATGTTAAGATAACAGTTTATGATAACTATGCACTTATGGAAAATTGGGCATAAACATTGTTATAAAATGCATTATAAAAACCTAGAAAAATATTTTTAAATGGAAAAAAATCATGGTTTTCTGCCATTATATTCAATGGTTCAATTAGTTTTTAAAAAGAATTTATGCTTTGAAATGACATGAGTGAGTTTTGAATAGAACTAAAATTATCTTCATGATGTTTCACAATGTTCGAGTTAGAATTGACTTGGCTACATGTAGTTTAAATTAAATTTATTTATTCTCATTACATCTTAATATTTTCCATATTAGAAAAATCTGTTAGCAAATCCTAAATGTGGGCATAAAAAATAATTAAATCGGTGAATTATGCAATATAATTAAGATTAATTCTAAATTAATGAAAACGTCATTTGAATAAATTTTATTACTGTAAAATAATAAAATAATTTGATGCTCATACTTTACGGATAATACGAAAAAATAATCAAATCTAATTTTAATGGTGATTATGAACATTTTTTTTACCCCTATGAATTAAAAAACTTTACATACTAATTTAAAAAATCAAAATCATTCAAACATCATTCAGGAAAAGGAAGATGTTAATAAGAGAAAGCATAAAAATAAAACAAACATATTAAAAATAAAGCTGCATAGTTAAATTTCCATTCATTCTTATTATCTTAATAATTAATGCCTCTTAACATAAAAAAATCAAATATATTTCTTTTTACAGGAAAATAGTGAGCATTTGTTGCGTTATAAAACAATCAATTATTAGATTAGATTTACAGTAGAGTGGTTCTAAAAGAACCTAGAATTATGACCGTAGGTCTATTGTACTATTCTCCCCAAAAAGCTTTATTTGAAGTAGCTGAAGCAAAGATAAGCAGAATTTAACAGGGATATCCAACAGCATCCAAGGTTCAATTAAATTTTGACCCAAGTGTTCAAATTAATGTGCAGAAAAAGTTTCACATTCATGTAGAATGTGTAATCAATTATTAATTTAGACTTCTTTCTCATGGTATTGTGAACAGATTTTATTGGGTAATATAATAATTTTTTAAGAAATCAGAAGCTTTTGATTTGATTTTTTCTAAGTGTTATCAAATTAATTTTGACGAACTCAATGAAAATAGTTGAATTAAAGATGTTGATTAAAGTTATGGCACAAATAAAGGGAAATTAAATTTGAAATTGGCTAAAAAATGCTATAAAGTGTGAAATGGAAACAAATTTTGAAAATACTACTTTTCTTCCTTTACATTTGAAGCTCATTCTCAACACTATAAATACATTTTCAACAGTTACATGCTTTAACACTTATTACTATGTTCATCACATTTTTCTCTTTAAAACTACACTATGTACACTGAAATAAAAAAATTAAAAATTATATAAAATAACTTTGGAAAATAAGATAAAATCTCATTTTTATTTGTTGGAAGGAATTTACTTATTAAAATCTAATAAAAAGCATAGTGTCATAAAACAGCATGAAAAATTTAATATTTATATTTTGAAACGAATTGCTTCTTTTGGCTAGATATCTCAATTTATTCAGTTACTTGTCAACAAAGAAATTTTATACCTAAAAAGGAAGATAAATGTGGATATTGTACTAAATTAAAATCATTAAATTTGATCATTTCTATGTTAAAATTTGCTTAATTATAGTTTGGAACACTAATATATTAATATTATTTTAAGTAAAATAATTAATAAAAGTTACAACAGGCATAAGAAATAATATAAGAGAAGATATCAGTGATACAAATTTAACATTAATACATTTAACATTATTTATTACATATTAGATACAAATTTAACTATAAATTATACACAATATGAAAATCAATTTTCTCTTTTATATATATCAACTAACCTCTTGAAACATAGTAGTGTAGCTTGTATCAGAGCTATTCATCAACGTTGTACCATTAGCCATTTGTACAATATACAATTCAACTTCACCTGTATAGTAATAAAGCAGAACTTGTGAAGCATTTCCGATATCATTTATAAAATAATAATAAAAGTAATTTATAAAATAAATATACTTTTCAAAAATAATAAATTATGTGCATTTTCCTCTGAAAGATAACATAAACTTTTTTCCCATAATTTATTGAAATTATAAGAGAAAAGTTTTAAAGTCAGAAAAGTTAATGCTTTTTTAAAATATTAAATGAAGTAGAACTTTAAAAAATACTTAATTAGTATATTCTCCTATAAAAATTTAATAGATAAAAAATTAAAATATTACCCTTTGAGAGAAATAGGGAAACAAAATTATAATTAATTTTTGACAATTACATGGATTCATTAGTGATTTTTATTCTGAAGGAATATGTTGCAGAATTTATATTCCTATAAAAAAATATTAGTTTGTTTTCTTACACTTTTTCCACACCACTAATTTGACCTGCCTGTGTTCTGAAGTATTTTTCGAAACAATAGAGTCTAAAGTGAGAATCAAACTCTAAATTTATTGAATGGAATGCTAGAGCATTAATCATTAAGCTGCTAGCACCTCCTTATTCATTTGCTATTCTGTTTAGGGTCTGTACGTAGCAGCAAACTAATACTCAAACACATTTGAACGCTAAAATCTGTATTCAAACTCGGGACACATTTCTAATAATAGTCGATCAAGTCCAAAATAATTTTCCTTTCAAACTGAAATTTGTTGTTTTTTTAACATATTCTCTTCAATTATAAATTGAAGAGAATAAGAATTTGTTAACACAATAATTATATATGCCAGACAAGATCTTCGTTTTAAAATAAAACCAATATTTTAGAAATATTTAATGAAAAAAATAATTTCCAGGTAGTGAGATATTTTGAAGTAAACAGATATGATTTCAATAAATTGCTCAAAGCTCATAAACAAGCTGCTTACAAGAATTAATTAATTATAATTATAATTATTAATTATAATTATAATTCAAATTCATGGGATGATTATATTAATATTCTTGCATAAATTAGTTTTTATGCTCTTTAATAAAGACTACTTAAATTTAAGGTTGCTTTAATGACTTTTTAACAACACAATTAATTAAAATATTAAAAAGAAAAGAACATTCAAACAAGATATGTGTTCTATAAATAAAAATAATTAACCTATTTCTATTGTTTAATATAGGTAACTCTAAAATTTACAATTTAAAAACAAATTTTGATTCTAATAGAAATTCAGAATTTATATATTAGTTCTTAAGAATCTCACTAAAAAATCACTAAATTTGATGAATTATTGATGGATTTAAAAGGAATGCAACTTTATAATTGTATATAATTTTAATTTAAATATATATTTTTCATAAAATTTTTAATAAGTATTAAAATCTTAATGGCCTAAATTTTCATGAAAATAGAAGAATGGGACTTCACCTGTAGCCACACTCATATGAAAAGTCACATTTCTTTCAACCGGGAATTTATTCTTTTCTGGACCATAACCAGATATTTGATCATGACTTCCAAGTATTGGGCTGTATAACACATTTACTGCTAGGTCTCTAATTCTTATAGCAGTTTCGACCTGTGTTTAATATAAGAACCATTTACCTATATAACATCTGACTATTTCAATTTTTTAAAATAAAAGTAAAACAAATAAATTTACCTCAGTCAAAAGTGTATATGAGGATACGATATTTGAGATACGAATATTGACAAGATATACTCCAGGCTTCCTATACTTATGTTCAAAAGATTCTTGAATTCCTTCCCCTTCTTTTGGAATATTCCATTTCCAAGTTTTCTTATCACCAAATGTAAAAACAGCAGTAGCATTTGTAGGAAGAAGTTCTGAAGCTGGGTATGTCAATTCAAATACAATTGCACCTAAAATTGGAAAGAAAAGTTTAATTTGTTAAACTACAGCATTACTAACCATCAATAATATTCTATTAAAGAATTAAATATATTTAAGAATAACTTTGTATTAGGAAAGTTGTTATAAGACACTTATAATAAATGCAATACCTTAAAACTTTTTCAAGCTAATACCAAAATAATGTATTTAATAACTAACATTTTTTTTAAAATAAATGTATTAATAAACTGTAATGCAAAACAAATAATTCACATATTAAATCAATATAAACGCTGCCTTTAAAATAATGTATTCAGTAATCAATACAAAAAACTAAAAAATTTAGCTTTATTAATTCAAGTATATTAAATGCAAAATGAAAAGATTAAATTCAAATAACAAAATATTGAGAAAAAAATTTATCCAACTGAAAACTTTACAGAAAAATGAATACATAAAATTTGTATAGCAATATACATGAGAAAATTCAAAATAATAATGAGATTAAATTAATAATGTGATTTATGATATAATATTAATTATCTTCAATCTCAAATAAATACTCTCTATAATGTATTTTCAATATCAACACACTGATTTATTGAGACAAAGTATTTTAAATTTTAGAAGTTAAAAAGATAAACCCATTACTTGGAAGTATCTGTGGTGTATTTGTAGTAACACCATAAATTGGAAGCACAGGTCTTTGAGCTTTGAGTACATGAACTTGACTAAAATTAGCATGGGGATTGGATGCTCTTACACGAATCACATACACACCAGGTTCTGGATATTTATATGTCTTTTCATACTTTCCTCCTTTCTTTACCTCTGAAAAAACATAGCAATTCATTCACAGTCTACTAATAAAACATAAAACACATAAATTTATAATCAAAAATTTTAACTCACCTCTTAAGAATTCTTTCTTAGATCGTCCATCACCAAATTCCCAAACCAAATCTACGAAAGTACCACCACTTATTTTTATTTCAATAACTACTTGATCAGTTGTTGAAACATCAGGAGGTGTTACACTAAGTTTAAGACCAGCTAATGGTCTTTGTGAATCAACTTCTTGTTTTCTTACAACAGGTGCAATAGAAAATTTATTTGACAGTTTCATAACTACATCATGCATACCTGTAAAAGATAATAAGATATTATAAATTTGTTTTCTTCATAGATATCTATAATTTAACTATTTTATTCAATTTATAGATGAAATATTAAAAGAAAGAAAATTGATAACCAAAACCAAATTACAACATTTTACCCAATAAAAAGGTCACAAATTATGTTATTGTAAAAATGAAATTTCATTAGATAAAAATTTCCTCTTTTAAAAAAAAAAAAATATTTAGAAAATTTAAAATTTTGATTGATTTTTGTGAAGTTTACTGGTCAAGATCCAATATTGGACATTTCTACATTGTACAATATTTAAGATTAAAAGTAAAAATTTCGTGACAAAAGACTAGTCAAATCTATAAGATGGAATATATTAAAAACTCAAGCAAAGCTTATGTTATTAAATATCAAAATGGATAAAAATTTAAATAGAATTAAAAAAACCTATTTTACGTAAAAATGCAAACAAGTTTCTAAATGATTCAAACCTAATTAAGAAGGATAAAATTAAATTGGTAGTGTTAAAAAACATGAAGCATATATCATTTAAAATAGTAATATAGAGACAATTGCTTATGTCTCAGATCAAGAGGTAATTGGTTGCAAATCTTTAGGCTCTGAACAGGAGAAGTAAAGAATGATCCATAACAGATTCGTAATACTGAGTGATGTACAGGATCTAATTTGCACAATACAGATGATCTGGCTGATCCATAAAGCAACTGCAGTTAATTAGAGATAGAATAACCGATTGATACACAAGAAGGTAATACTTTATGATCTCCACCCCAAGAGGCATTAGTAGTATATAAGTAGTTATTGCGTGTCCAAAACGTTTATATTTAAAACAATGTAAAAGATTTGGAATATAGGGTTGAACCCTGCAATTTAGATAACCAGCTCTAATAGATTGAGGTTGTGAAGGAATTGCAAACATGAGTAGGAGGTGTTTAGTTTTTATAATGGTGTCCTCTCTTCTGATTGTAATACATTGTAACATGCTGTACATTTTGGTCAACAAGATTATCCAAAATTTCTACCTTTGAACAATTAAACAAATCATGTGCTGAAATTACTTCCTGCACTGAATTTAATCTACAATGGAAGATACTGTAACATCAATGTTACCAAGGCATTTTAGTTTTAGAATGGTTTTGGCCTGTTCAACTAATAAAATTTCAATCAAGAAATTATCAGATTTCACCTTGCAAACATTTTTAACATTTCCAACTATACCAATAAGACTCTAAGAATGGGGAAACATTATCAAAGTTGCCTTCAGTTCTTTAGATAATAAAATATTTCTGATCATACATCATTTGTAGCTCCATAGGGAGTAATGAGTTAGAAGTACACTACATAAAAATGCTGATTATTTCAAGGCCTGATCAAGATATTACTCACCACCGATATCAAAAAGGGTATGCAGGATAACTATACCAGTGCTAGCTAGACCCCAAATTCTTTAAATATATCTATGAATTGGTCTCCCCCATAGCAAATCACTCAGGAGATACATGATCACTTGATCTATGTAAGCCGATTGATGCACTGAGGACCACAACACATCTTCTGTTTACCTGAAGCAGAGGCCAAAGTAATGTGTTGGTCTCCTGGTGCTGCAATTACCAGGATCCTCCTTTCCATGGACCCTAGTCTGCCCACATGGCAAATAAGTGGTTGATTTAATCCCCAGGAGAAAATAATAGCAACAGGGTGGAACAGTTATTCAAAGGGAGCCCTCAATCTTTTACAAGACAACCACAGTGAGGAAAGAAAAGAAACAGCAAAGAATATGAGAAGAAAAGAAAGATAAAGACAGACAGATACTAGAGTTTCTCAGGATTGTGTCACCCATGTTTACTTACAGATAGTAACTCCCCTGAGGAGATTTAGCACTTTATTAAATATATGGTACCAACTGATAAAAATACAATTCAATATTCCAAAAAATGAAATTTCAAAAAGCTAAATAAAAAGTTCAATTTGAATAGTATTGAAATAAAAATAGATCACATGTAAAAAATAAAATATTCTATAAGAAAAATTTAAGGTATTTATAAAATCAAAAATATGGAAACTAAAACAGAATTTTTTCAATTCATATTTAAGCTAATTCATCGTTTAGTAAATATGTACCCACATATTAAAATCTATATAAAGAATCTTGCATTGAAAATGGAATTTCACATGAAAAAAATTTAATAGTACTAAAAATCCACATGCTTCAGAAAACTCACCTATTTTCTTGTTAAACATATATTGAACACCAAGTTCAATAGGATTGTTTATAATTGCCTGAAAATAGTGCACTTTTTGTGTGTTAGCTAAAATATCTTGTGGTATCACAGTTTCTTGCATATCAAATGTAATGGCTCCCAAATCTGCTTGTTCTTTCAAAAATGGTTTCCTGTACAATAATAATATATGCATAAATTTATTACATCGTAGTTGAAAATAACATACTTATAATAATGGAAGAAAACGTATATATAAATAAAATTATGAGTAAAAACTTGAATTATTTAATGAAGTAAAAATAAAAAAAGGCTTTAAAATATAAATAAAATTAAACATTAAAAAGTTTAAAAAATTGTTTTCAATAATAAATAATTCAAAATCAATAAGCAAGAGCAGAATTGAAATTTATTTAAATTTTTATGACCATTAATTTTCATAAGATTTATGTTTTCAATGGAAACTTAAACAATATATTGAACAAGACATACTAAATTATTATAGAATGTAATGAAAGACAGGTGAGAATTTTAACAAACTTAAATTTTTTGCAATTTTATGGACTAAAGGAAATATGATTTTTCCTATAAATTCTAAATAACAATGAGCACTGATGAGTGAATATTTTGATAATTGTTTAATCATAATTTAACTTTTTCATATCTCTCTCTCTCTCTCCATTACAGATTTTAAAAAATTAGAAATAAAGCTAATTAGTCTATGCACGATAACATAATCATAATTAAAATTGTAGAACCTGGGAAAACTTGAAATTGAAGAATGAAAGTTGAATATTTTTTAAAATATGAAAATTAGTATTCTAATCAAAGGAAGGTCAAACACAGGAATTTATTATAATCATATTAGCAATAAGTAAGAAAGAAATATCAAATAATGAAATGTTTTCATATTATAAATTTTATTTTCAACTAATTAGATTGATAACCTACAATATGAGTTGTAATAAATGAGAAAATATAACGTTTTTATAAAGCACAAATAATAAATTATTGTATTAATAACAATTTTAAAAGCAAAATTCACACTTCTGAAATCAATGTGAAAAGTCATCTTTCTTGGAATTTCAAATAAACTTTTGACAACTACTTGTAAATTTTTGCTTATTGCATAGCAGATATAAGTTGAGCATATATAGACAATTTAATGTATTATCAATAATAAACAGGATATCATACTTCCAGCCATTTTAGTATGCCTAAGGTTGCTTCATTTGAATTGAATATATAGGGAAGGTTGAGGCCGTTTTAACGTTTTTATAGAGGCAAAGAATGTTTCTCTTTGAACAATGAATATTAAATAATTTTAACAAAAAAAAAAAAAAAAAAAACCCAGCTAAAACTAATAAATACTCATAGATATTTGTGATTTTGATTCATCATGAAAGTAAAATTAAACTTAAAATTTCAAATTTAGATTTGGACAGAGAAGCTCCTTATTAACTAACCTATATATTTAGTATCCATTTGTAATTTGGAAGAACTTTAGCTTATGTTCCTATAAGCCAAGAACAAACAAATAAAACATTAACATTTTAACTACTTTTCTTTTGCTTAATTAATTTTTTTATTTATTTTTTTACATAATTTATATTAACGAGGTAATTAAAAGTAAGCAAATAGAACAAAGGGATAATAATTATGAAAAGGTTATAATTTGCAATGAAAATATACGAAATATTTTAGTTAATATATTCCAAAAATAACCACTCATACATTCCTAGAATATTTAGTTTATTAATGCACTGAATTATATAAAAGAGATATTACAATGGTTTTTAATAATCATAGTTATAATTATTAACAAACTCACATGTTTATCAGCATCATGAAACAAATCAGCAAGTAATATTTTAGCATTTAAAAAGTCTCTTTATGGAATTATTCAGGAACTTACCTATAGGCGACTTTAGCCATAGCGGATATAAAAGCGATTATGTCTCCTGGAAACACTTCAGGAGTATCTGTTAATGTCACATACTGATGTCCAGTCTCTACAGTAATCTGTACAACATGAGCAATCTCAAACTCCAGCACTTTAGCAAGGTTATGAGTAGGACATTTTAATATCTTGTTGCTGGTACAAGTCATCAGTTGAGCACAGAATGATTCTTCTTTCAAACAACTATGAACATCTCTTATGGCAGTACATACTGTATTCTCAGGGCATTTCCTTCTGAGAACCTAAAGATATGCCATGCAATAGTGAAAAGTAGTATTAACTAAAATATGAAATAAATTTTTTTGAAACAATATGCAAAAACTTCTAATACTATAAATATTATGCATTTTGATATGGAAAGATCAAAATATTGCAGTAAGCTTTTTCATAACAAAATATAAATTAATCAAAGAAATTCATTAATATGTTGCTATAGAATAAATATTATAGAAGCAATTAAGATTATACATTAATCAAAATCAATATTAATCATTATATATTAGATTCCATATTAAGAAATATTTTTTATATTTTTAATGTTAGTTAAGTAAAGTAATTAAAAAAAATCCTTAATGCAAAACAAAGACATAATACAATATTCATTAATTTCATAATAGATTTCCAGTTTAAAATTTAACAGTTGTTGATAAATTGCAAAAAATGGGAACATTTTGTGAATAAGTATTCTTAGAAAAGCTGACTTTTGGAAAAAAAAAAAAAGCCATTAAAATATATGTTATCTTAACATAAACTACATATAATTAAATACTGCACATAAGATTGTTCCTGTGGCATCTCAAAGAAAAGCATACTGCAATCAATAAATGGTTAAAAAATTATTTCTCAAAAATACACACACAAGAAAAAAGTTAGCTAAAAAAAATGCTATGAACTTGTGAAAAAATTTCCTTTATAAAGTTCAACAGGATTCACCACAAAAAATTAGCATAATAAAAAAATTACCATATTTTTCATTATTCTTTAAACTTTCTCCAGAAAAACTATTGCAATGTTAGGACAAATTTTCATAATTTCTATGGTAACAAATTAAAATGATTTCTTACCATGACAGCCATTGCTCCAGATTCTAATGACCACAACTGGACAGAAGAAAGGCGACCTCTCATACTAACAGGTTCATGCTGCGGTATAACTAACATATAACCAGATTCTTTGGGTGCCATATCAGGTGTTAAGTGCTGAGGTATTAAAGGACCAATGGCCTGAACATTTGTATCTAAATAAAGATGTTAATAAACAATTTGTTATTAACTCTGTAGAAAATTAAAAAATCATATGCATATATTAAAAGAAAACTTCAAAAACTTTTTGAAAAAAAATCAGTATTTTAAATAATATGAAAATTAATTATTAATGGAGATTCAGACTGTCATTGAGTCTTTAACACCAGAAAGAGAAAAATAAGCTTAAAACTGCATGATAAGTGAGGAAGATTGAATTTGCAACATTAGAAACAGTATTTTTCTGCCCCCCCCCCTCCCAGAGTCTGGAAAACATATAAATTATTTATTTCTTATGTAAAGAACTCGATATCCTATTCAGAAACATGAAAATTTTACTCCACCCTTTCCATTTTGACCCTCTTCTTCTACAATCAGAGCTCCTACTTATAACCTCCCCATTGGTATGACTGAAAAGAAATGTGATGCAATTTTTTCTCTTGATGCTCTTAAAGCTTTTTCCTAAGAAATTATAATTACAAATTACCCTTGATTTGACTGGATTTACATTTATACTGCTGGCTCTGGATCAGATAAAAATACTAGTGCCAGATTGAACAGTCAAGGATATTTTGAGGAATCCTAAATTGTTAATTTCGATACAGAGATTTTTGCCATGGAAAAAGGGATTTTAAATCTTCTTGTACTCAAAACTAAACTTAGAAGGTTAATATTGAATTATATTTGTTGATGGCAAGCTGCACAATTATGGCAGCTGTCTCTTTATACATCTAATGATTACTTTCTTCTAGAAGAGACTAAGATAAATGTATCCAAAGCAGTAGTTAGTGAGAAATTTGTTTTTCATTGGATTCCCAGCCACTATGGTGTGCTTGAAAATGAAAAACCAATCTTTTAGCTATAAATGACTTTAAGTTACTCCAGCTACTTCTTTTATGGAAAAAATCTAAAAGCAGAAGCGTAAACTCCTTTCAACTGATAAAATGTGGAATATCCTTTTTTTTTACTCTGCTCAATTGCAATGCATTGTGTAGACTTTACAACAAACTTTTAACAAGACATGACTTTCAACATAAACATCTACATATTAATGTAGCAGTTGATAATGTCTGTCCTCTTAGTTTGTTGGGTAAAAGATGGACTTTCTTCTTTTAACAACTTGCAATGCATTAATTTTTATGACTTCTAATTCTGACAATTTCACCAAGGCCAAATTTTATAGGGCTACTCAAAGTCTAATGACAAATATTGCAACAGGCATGTATAAATAAAAAAAAATGAAAATAAAATATTTTAATAAAATAATATAATTCCTTAAAATAAATTAAGTCAGACATTTATTGAAAAACAAAAATTAATATAATCTTTCAAAAATAACATAATTAATTTAAAATAAGATTAAAAGATGATTAAGTGTACAAATTATAGTTTTATATCAAGCTTATAAGAAAAATTTTAAATCATAAATATTATAATTAAATAATAACTATTTAAATATATATAATTTTTTACAATACATTTTAAAAAGCTAATTAATTAATTTAAGAATAAATGTTATGTTGATTTTCTTTCATGAAAAAAACATTTTTTTTTATATTTTAAGTAATTTTTTATAAATATAAACAGAATTATTTAATAACTTATCATTAAAAAATATTACAATTTTCGAAAAATATACAGATAAAAATTTCAGGAATTACTTTTTTTTAAAATTTTTTGAAGCAATGTATTTTTACTTGTATCAAACACATACATTTAAGAACAAAGATCATGCATACATATTTAATCTATTAATGAATTATCAATAAAAAATTATAATTTTTAAATATTTTAATTATTAAAGTATTAAAAATAATAATAAATTAAATATATAAATAATTTAATATTGTAAAAATTAAAAAGCATTAAAATTTTAAAAATTAAAAAGAAAACTATATAATCTTATAATTAAATTAAGATTTAATTCTTAAGAGTCAAAATTATAATAAATAATTTGCATTTAATAAGATTTAAATCTAAGAGCAAATTAATCACAACTAATAATTAAGTTACAGCCCATAATGAAATTGAATAAACTGTATTTTTTTACTGAAATATTTTTATAACATTTGCTTTCATGACAAAATTTTGCAAACCATATGTAAAAAATTTCAATAAAAATAATTTCAAAGTTCAAAATGTCAAGAAAAACTTAAAACTATTCAAAGAAAACACTTTTAACTGAAATAAAAAATATTTAGCTTTCTTATATTCAAAACATAAGTGAATTAAACTTAAGACTGAAAGACATATAAATTTTTAAAAAAAGAAAATTTTTTTATAACATTTTGATGTCTGAGAACAAAGATCTAAATTTTTAAGCATTTATTTTTATAAAATACATTTCACTATAAGATAAATATTCACTATAAGATAATGCTTTTGGAACATATTATAATTTCATTGCAAATAGGCAGTAAATATTCAATTGCATTAAAAGATATTTTTTAACATCCACTATGTAAATTAGGTTTAAAAACACTTACATCAAATAGATGAATATACTTAAAATAACTACATCAGAAAAGATTCCATAATACAATTGCTATTTATGATAATTCAAACAAAAAAACAATTAACTACTTATCAAAATCAATAAGGAAAATTCATTTTTTACATTTTGCAAGGATGTAACATTTAGAACTTAATCACTCCTAAATTTTACTATTGAGATGAAGTTAACAGTTGAAAGATATTTTGAATGAAATAAAAACACATATTAATTTCTCGTTAAACACTACTTCACTACAGAATTAATATAAAATCATGCCATTATTTATGATAAAATTTAATGTTTAACCTGGAAGTCCCATGATAACTTTATCGGATTCATCGCCATAATCAAGTTCCATAGTTACAAATCCTCCTTTAATTGTAGTCATATTACAAGTAACAACAACAGTTGGTTTTACTACAGGAGGACAACTGAAAACAACACTGTCATCTTCAATCATATCAGCCACAGTGACTTCAGTGCTGGCAAGAACTCTGTAAGACTGCATAAAAATATAAAATTTTTAAAAAACTTTTTGCAAAGGGAAAAGCAGCTGAAGAAGCAAAATAACAAACACATGTAAAGGACTTAATATTTTCAACAAAATTTATTGTATTGGAAGTGATAAAAATAATTGTTAAAGTAACTTTTTCAAATGTAAAATATTTAGTAATTACAATTTCATTTAAATAGCCTATTTTTAATCTATTATTTAGCAAAAGATTTCTCTTATCAGCAACATTGTTAAAATTCATAGTTCAGGGCAATATTTGACAAAACATTTTAAAAACAGGGGGAATCTGTAACATTTTTTGCTTAAAATTAAATGTAGTTATGTTTTTAAGAAAATATAAGATTATTTTTTATAATTACACTTCTTTAATTTAAAATGGTATGTAAAATATTTAGATCACAACAATATGAAATCTCGACAAAGATTGAGAATCACTTAAAATGTAATATTTAAGTGTCAATACAGAATATTTAAATGTAACAAAATGAGAAATATTACTAATGTATTTCAAAACTAAAAACATAGTTTTTAATTAATTTCTTTATTTTTCCCTAAGTTTAATGAATATTATTGAGCTTGTTTTTATTACTTTGATTCCCCAGTTTCACGAGGCACTGTAAATAAGTTGCTTTATATTTCAAAATAATTTGTTATAAACTAATAATTATGTACATTAATGTACAAATTGAAACATATAATATGCAATCATTTTTTAGTTATAAGTACAATAACCAATTGAAAACTTCTTTGAAATGTTTTTTTTTATTTTTTTTATTTGTATTTTATACTTTTAAGTATAAATATACAATATTTGTCTTCTCTTATAACCTGATTCCATTCATTTTAAGCAATTTTTACTGCATACATTAATGACTAAATTTGAAAGTGCAATAATCAAAAATCTTGATTGGGTAAGGACAAATTACAAAGGGACATTAATATTCTTATTTAAGTTACTTTTAATAATAAAAAAAATATCAAATTTTGACGCAAACAAATCTCACCTCAGGTGCTCCTTTAGGTTTTGCAGAAACTTGCACCCAATATTTTCCAGGCACATAATATTTATGTGCTTGTACATCATGAACATCATTAAAGGTTCCAGAACTACCATCACCGTAATCAATAGTGAATTCTACCTCTTCTCCAGTTGCATGGCTTATTGAAAATACAACATCAGTTGCAGTTTGAACTACATCATCAGATGGTTTAACTGCTAGTTCTGTTACTGATATAATTATGTTTGATCTATAGAAAACCAGCAGATCTGGATTGTTGCCACACTCTTCAGGTGGTGCAGTAGGTACATTTTCAACTAGAAATGAAATATATATTTGTATTTTAAAATCAAGTTTTCTTTTATAAATTATTTTATCATATATGAACTAATTTTGATTCTATAAAGCATATTGAAGTTATATAATAAGATTTAAAAAAATTAAAATTCTCTACAAATACTTAACCTAACAATACTACATAACAATTTTAAATTCTTTAAATTTGCATTGCAAGGCTAATTTTTTAAAATGCTTTTAATTATATTTATCATATTGAAGATTAGTATAATTATAGATCTGAAAACCCAGCACAATTTCCCAACTAATTTAAACTGCTTTTACATAAAATAAAATGGAAAGAAAAATATCAAGAAATTAAAATATTAGACTAAACTTTTATGACAACCACTTTACAGTAAAAAGCTATTTTTCAAACATGAATATATGGTAACTTTAGGAATATAATAAATTATTGGTACTTTTCCATTTCACAAGCACATGTGATAATGTCACTACAAATGGTTTTTTACTAAGGGAAACAAAATATCATAAATTTTTCTTTTGTTGGTACTACACCCTGTACTAGGGAAGCCTGTCAATCCAAGTTTTCCCCATATTCTGTACACTGGTCCACCAACAAGAAACACCTATTGCTTTTAAATCCATTTCAGAGAGGCATCTGGTTGGGGGTTTTCTACTCTATGATTTTTTCTCTATGTTCGAGAGTAATTCTCTTTGTGCAAAAGGTGCCCTCATATTGAAATATGTGGCCCTGCTACCTAACACCAGATGCCTTTATAGTCTTTAAAATGTCTGGTTCTCCCCACTTTTTATATATTTCATAGTTGCAGGCTATTCTCCAAATGTTGCCTTGTTTTATTGTGGTCCAAAAATATTCCTAAAAAATTTTTCTTTCAAAATTCAATAAATGGTTTCCTTTGCCCTGTTCTGAGCTCAGTATTCACTATCATACAGGATAACAAGTCTTATCAAGATTACATACAAGCTTATCTTCGTTTTAATGCTGTATATTTCAATTTTAGCTGATTTTTAAGGTCATAAAAATACCTATAAGCCATTACTAACCTGCTTTTTATTTCACTTATATGGTTTTTGCAACTTGATATCATTGTGCTTTGGTATTTAAACTGCATGATATTCTCAAATGTGAAGTTATTTATTTTCAGGAAGCCTGTATCTACATTTCTATTTGTTGCAATCATCTATTTAGTTTTATCTTCAACTGATGGTTAGAGCCATCTTACACATTGCATTCTCATGATATAAAAGCAGAAACAGCTTGCTTTGCTCATGTGATGATATTCACGTCATCAGATATCACAAATAATTACCTTTAAAATTTATTATTTTTAAATAATGAAAAAATATGCATGCTTTCAAAATAACTTATTTCACAATTAGAATTTCTTTGTTTCTTGTAAGTTATAGCAAAAAATGTCAACATGAGGAGATTTGCTCCAGCAAAATGGAAAAGTAGCAAAGTCTTCTGAAGAGAATTTATTGATAGTGTTTATAAGAAAAAAGGTATTTTCCTTTTATCTGCCTTCAATATATGTAATAAGTTGTTTCCATCTGAAACAAAGTGTAACTGACATGAGAAATGCCTTTTCTATCCTTTTTATAGTTAAATTTATTTTTATAATTGTCATATTGTCCCCGAGTATAACATATTATTTGTTCTCATTAATGAAGAAGTACCATATTTTGGTAAGAAATTATGGGCAGATAAAAAAAATCATAAAAATAACTTTTATATAATATAAAGTTTTATATTTAACTACTTATTCTTGTTATATACATAAGTTATATAATTGAGTTTCACTTTATCGCACAATGCATTTGCATGCAAATATTTCCTATTTTTTATGTTAGAAGAAATGTACATAAATTATGTCCTGTAGTATTATTTTTCCCATAAAAAATTGGTACATGTATGCCCTGAGAGTAATGACATTTTAGAAAAAAACTAGGCATGGGGAAACTGGTAAAAATATAAAATTTCTATTACCTCATTAATTAATGTTACTCAAATTATCCCACATTGAAAGTCAGCAAGATTTTAAACAATAGGTAACATACCTAATGTTTAAAATCTTGCTGACTCTAGTAAAATCTTGATTTCAATGTTTAAGAACTGCTTAAATTTTAAACACAGTGGAAGATATAAGTCTATAATGTTACGACATTACCTTTAACAGAAAAATTAGCACAACTGAAAAAAACAGTAATAAATGATATGTAAAAATGGGATACAGCTAAATGAGTAAATAATAAAAAATGCTCTACAATGAAATATTGTTTCACAATCAACAAGATCTTTTTACTGCTATAATGGAACATTAGTTGATATTTTGGTGAACATGCATGACAAATGCATTCCTCCATCTATATTGAAAGATTTATTGAGTTACTAAGTATTTAATTATTGTTTTAAATAATATTATTCAATAAAATTAATTTGCAAGCCAAATTTTGATGAAAATTAGAAAGTTTTTTTACTTGTCTTAATTATTATTTCACAACATGAAATAGATTCAAAGTTGTTATAGATATTTTGAACCTTCAAGAAATATTATGAGTAGAAGATGATTCAAGCACCTAAGAATCATCAGAATGCATCAGATTTTGTACTTCAAAGTAATTTTAATAAAATGCTTCAATAAATTAAAATTTCTTGAAGTCACTCTACAATTTAAATGAAAATTTCGTAAATCGATCTACATTTATTGCAAATAGGAAAAATTTCAAGAGAAGGAAAAAATAAATTAATATTCTCATACTGAAATTAACCAAAGAAATGTTTTGTAATTTGAAAACAAACTCTATTTTTAAGATTAAATTATTTCTTTAAAAAATAAAAAATTTAACGGTGGTGGAGAATCTTATTTCTAAAATTAGTATTGGATCATAAATTTGGTAAAATAAAATTAAATATAGGAACCATTTTTAGTGTGTAAGTCATCTTGAAAGTATTACTTAATACTTCTTTTAACAACTAATGTGTTTATTAATAATTCTAAAATTTTTTGGGAAATGATATTTGTTTAACAAAATATATATTGCAATTCCTAAACAAATTCATTGATTTGTCTCATTGTTCAATACAGTGAAAACCTGAAACTTTTCAAATATGCTATCTATAATCGTTACATTTCTTCATCTTATGAATATAATATTCTTTAAGGTATGTGATTTAAGCTATTGTTTGAACAGTTTTCATATACCAGGAACTTAAAAATTATATATATAATTATTTTTAAACTAATGGTTGAAACGAAAATTATGGTACGTCTAAGTTAGAATTATACAAAGAACAATAATAACTTCTACACTAAACATTCAAAATAAATAAAACAATACTTTAGATTTTAAACAAAACATTTTGTAAATTTTCTTCCTTTATAATTCAAAACCACAAATTCAAAATTGAACTCCTATTTTACTTCCGATAATGTGAACAAGATATATTTTCAATACGCAAGAAAGTATACAAATCTTAATCTATTTTAATGACCATTTGAATATATACACAGCATGATATGTTGAAAAATGCTAAATAGATTAAAGTATACGTTTTCATGCTGATTTCTTGATCTTGAATAATAAAATGCAGCAGACAAACCGCAAATTTTTAAATAGTAAAATTCTAATACGCTTGTTATGGCCATGCTTATATTCAACCTATTATTTTTAATATTTAAAAAAAAGCTATTATTTACCAGTATATAACTTAATATAATATTGACATTGATTTATTATGCAATTCTCAAGGATTAAACTTTTTTTTGGAATTTTTAAAGTGATTCCACGAAACGAATTCTGTTAAGTACCCTTATATCTTACTTGGAAATCAAATTTAGAATGACTTTATAAAGAGGAATAATGGACATAAAATAAAGAAGTTTTGGAAATAGAGTGAAATGATATTTTCCATTTTATAACTTTATTTCCAAATTTTAGTTGAATATCAAATTTAAAAAGATGTGATTTATGGTTTCAGATTTCACAAACCTAATGCAGCGTATGCATGAATGAGTCACGTGACTTTTCAATGCGTTTACAGCAAATAATTGCTGAACACCGATTTAAAAAAATTATGGCTTATGGTCTTAGATTTCAGTGACCAAATGCAGCTTGTGTGTGCACGAGCAACACCCCCTTAAGAAGCAGCATTTCACTATTCAAATTTGTATTTAATAATTCCTGATGAAAAATTAAAAACAGCATCTTTTAGCATTTTGATAAAACTGAATGAAATAGAATTCATTAATACTTAGAATTATTATCACACCCTCTGTTCTAAATCCCTTTGTGTATCAAATTTAGAAAGGCAAAATGTTAAATCAGTTCTAGAATTTTTTAAGAATTTCAGAAGGGTTAAAAACAGTAGGACCTGTTTTCGATTTACTTATAAATGAAAAAACAGCAGCATTTATAAACCATATAACTGTTTAGTGGGATATCGTTATTGTAAAAAGTGTTTTAAAAGGAATAAAAAAAAATGTCAATATCAAAAACCCTTACTAATATATCTACTGATAAATGCTTAATCTTTTTTAAATAAATTTCATTATGGCTTAATAAATGGGAAAGCTGTAAAATTGATGAAGAAAAATTAAATGCAGAAACTCACTTAGCATTAACACATACTACAAATGCTCTTATAGAAATTTTAAACTATAGTTAAAAAATATTAAATGTGGAATATGTTTTAAAGGAAAATTTCAGACAGATTCTCTCTAGGAACGTTTTTATTTTTATAGACATTTTTGACTGGATCCCTATACATTTCCCTCACTCAAATATTTGAAACAGAAACTAAACTAAGAATCAGGAGCTTTATTATTTCAACAATAGATTGCATTGTTCTTGGAAATGTTAATTCAAATGATGATGCTGATGAAAACAGAAGTCTTGGTATTACTGATCCAAAAAATTAATGTTTAATTTGAAAATAAATTCAAATGATTTTTAAAAAATATTCCCTCATTTAATAACTATTTTAACAAATAGAAAATAGGTTACGATGTCCATTCTCTCTAGAGAAAAATCAAACGTGAAATATACTGTATTTGTTAAATTAATGAAGTTGATGATGGAAGTTACGAAGTTAATTAATAAAGTTGAGGAAGTTGAAATATCTTTTAATTGAAAATATAGATAAGAGTGGTTTAAAATATCCTTGTGATGATACTGTCAAATTAATTCATTTTAATTATACTGTTGTCTCTAAACTGTTATCTTTTAAATATGAAAATGACTTTTTGGAGTTAAACAATCTTCCGCAATGTCACATTTAAAAAAATCGATTAGCCAAAATTAATTAAACTTTAGAATGTTGGAAACATGAGAATATTTGATGATTTATTAAAACATGTTGTCTTAACTTCTATTTTACTCAAAAATTATTATAAGAAAAATTAATAAAATAAATAAAAAACTCACTAATTCAAAATCAAAAAGAAAATAGCAATTAAAAAACATAATATAAACTTTAGAGAAGAATTTTCTGTAAGTAAATATAATAAATAAATTGATTTACGTAAACTTAAAGCGTTATTTGCATTTTATTTATTTCAAGAAAGCATCTTGTATATTAAACCCAATGAATGACAATTTGTACTAATTTATGTGTATTTTTATGTGAAATTAAAATGCTTAATTAAATTATTTTAAGCATAGAAAATCAGGTATGCTTAAGATAACGTAGTTATCTTTCATTTCAAACCAGCATTAAAAGTCAAGAAAGCACCATGAATATGATCATCCTGGGGCAAAACTTATATAACCAATCTTAAAATAAATTCAAACAAAATTTCATTTTGATAAAAAAAAAAATAAATAAAATGCAGCATGAGAATAGACAGATAAAATTTTGATTTTATAATATTACTATGCGTTCAAATTTTTCCCTTGGAATTTATCATAATAAATTTTTATAAAAAGTATATATATATATATATATATATATAATTCCGGGAATTTTGGAGAATATTTGAAATTTTAAGGGAATAAACTCAACGAATAATATTCCATTAAATGGATTGTCTTGCCTTTAATACGAGCGTCACTCTGAAATTTTTGAGATACAACTAGGTTTTTAAAGTTATACTTAACAAAATTTTAGGTGCGTTCAAAGTAGTCTCCTCCAGCATCAATGTGCTTTTGTAGACGAATTTTCCACAGATTAAATGCCTCAAGCCATTCATTTCTTGGAATAGATGAAAAAAATGCATTTATAGAAACACCAATCTCTTCTTCTGAATGAAAACGACGTCCACGTAAGTTCTTTTTTAGATTAAAGAATAATCAAAAGTCGCACATAGCTGGATCAGGTGAATACGGCGGATGTTCGATCACTTTAATTTGTTTTTGTTTAAGAAACTCAACTGTTAATCCGGCTGTATGTGAAGATGCATTGTCATTGCGAAGCATTAGTCCCCTAACATTCAGTTCTTCTAGAATTTCTGTAAGACATTTAGTGGTATACCAATTTGCTGTTACTGTCTTCTGTCCTTCCAACTTGATGGTTTTGACCAATCCCATACTTCTGAAGAAAACGGCATACATCACTTTTTTCAGTGCGCGTTGTTTTTTTTCACCATTGTCGGCCTGGGATCATCTTCAAAGACCCATACTTTGCTTTCTTGACATTTTGGAACGTCAAAAAACAGGCATGTACGTTTTATCACCTGATACAATTTTAGAAATGATGTGGTGGCCACCATCATTTAGCAATTTAACAGCTTCTTTACTGATTTTGACACGCACCTCTTTTTGGTGCTCAGTTAGATTTTGTGGAACCCAACGACAAACTACTTTTTTCATATGTAATTCTTCATAAGAATGATTTTGTGTATGGCTGCGAATCCAATGTTAAGTTCCTTCTGTGTCATTTGATAGGTACAGCGATTATCATCCATTAAAATTTTTTGTATGGTCCACACATATTCCGGGATTACTGTCGATGGCGGTCTTCCTGTGTGTTCTTCATCCTGAAGAAAATTGCGACCTCTTCTAAATTCTTTAAACCATCTGAATACAGTTGCACGAGCTGGAGATTCATCACCGAATGCTAATTGCAACTGTTGAACACATTCTTCTTGATTGAATCCTGCTTTAAAATCGTAGAAAATCATAGCCCGAAAATGTTCTCGCGTCAAATCCATTTTCTCTTTTGTTTAAAATTTATTTTACGCTAAACAAGTTGAAGTAAGTCAGTAAAAAATCGTCTTCTGTATTAAAATACTTTGTATTTTAAAATTAAACCGTTATTTTTATTTTGTAAATTCTTGTCTGCGCGTATCTCAAAAATTTCAGAGTATCCCTCCTATGAAGAGAAGTGAAGATAACTTTGTAAATATGCAAAATATATATATATATATATATATATATATATATATATATATATATATATATATGTTTTCTAGTACGAAAGATAATTAGTTTTTTGTTCTGAGAAAAACAAAAATACTTGTTAAAATAATAAAAATAATGAATTAATATTAGATATATTTATAAAAGCTATATTTCTCAGAACTGTAGGAATAAGTACTGATATTTCAAGGTTTTTCTTTATAAATTCGTTCTGAGAAAGAAAGAAAAAATATAATCCTCAACAAGAATTTTTGAAGTTATTCTAAATTGATAATTAACTCAAAATCGTTTTCTTCTCCTAGAAAACTTTCGATTGCCATAGTTAATAGTAGAAATAATAAAATAAGTGCATTTTTATTTATTTTAAGAAATACCTAATAAAAAAATGAACTTCAAAAATTTCTAAATTGTCTGAAAAATTTCAAAACTCTCGAGGACATTCAAAATACTCAAGGGAATAAACCGGACTTAACCTGTTTTTTTCCTTCCGTTATAACATTAATATAGCAACTAAAAAACTTAATTTAGTTGCTATATTAATGTTATAACGTTAGTTGCTATATATATTAATGTTATAAAATTTTAAATAAATTCATACCTTTGCTGTCTTTGGCGCACAAGCAAAGTTTTTGTTGTATAATTCCCGAGTAGGGCAGGAAAAAGGATCCACACTTAGCTCGACACTCTGAATCGGATATGGTGTGGGCTCCTGGATCATAGCCACCTGGTGAGTAGTGAAAGTACTCCGCCCCGTTCAGGTAAATACAGTCACCATCAGTTACAGCTAATACATATGTATAAGAAAAATAATTAAGGTATTTACATTTAAAATGAAATGATTTTAAGTATTGATTTGCGTGTTAATTTGAATATGAAGGGATACTTACAATTGATCTTGGTAACAGTAAAGATCTGAAAAACAGAAAAATGTGAATTATACATTGAATATTATAAAATTAATTACATTTATTTATTTTAAATTCAGTTTTCTAAACATACCAACTTTAAGTTTAAGGTGAAAATGAAAACACATTATAATAAATGTGGTTTAACAAATTCATGAAGTTATTCTTTTTATTTTCTTATTTCTGGTAGATTAAAAAATTAATAATTTAAGAATTTATGAATTTTGTTTCTATATTGTATTATTGTTATTTGCATTATTTGTTACTTTTCAATATTATATTTACAAAAAAAAATTCTATTAATTAATTTGAACAATATTATAGTGATTTTAACATATTTTAAATAAAATTATTTTAAAAGTGAAACAGAAACTTAAAATCACATCTCTATAATGGAAATAAAAATCTTAATACAGTTTGGAAATTTTCACAGTGCATCAAATTTGCGTTAATTTTTTTTTTTTTTTTTAACAGCATATACTTAAAATCTATTCAGCATTCAATATTATATTCTTTTTTGAAAGTAAATATATATTAACTGATTAAAAACAAATTTAAAATACATAGAGTGGTGCTCAATATTGTGATTTTTGAAAGTAAATTCATTCAAATTGGGGGAAATAATTTTATTTAAATTAGTGTTTTTCCTGCAAATTAATCGTTTAATAATTTAAGTAATTATTTAATTTAACTTCACTCTCATTTTTAGTAAGCCAAGAACTGAACTGAATGAATCTGTTATGAAAATACTGTATATTTCCAGTATCAATATATAGCACGTATAACAGCATGATATATTCATAATCTATCTAGACAAGTGTGCTTTTCTAGATACGTTTAAAATATTATACATAATTGACATAGAAAGTATGTGAGAGTTAAAATTCATCAACTGACGAAAAGATTTTTTCTTCAATATGAGTTGTTTCGGATTTTAACCATTTGCATCCATTTAAAAGTAGAAAGTGCTGTTGTTACTATAGCACTTGGCCAAGCCAAGCTCGCTATACCGTTGGTTATGCGAATTTAAGTCAGAAAGGCGCGTCTTTCGTTTAACCAGAGCACTAAGAAGGTAAAAGTATGATTTTGCTCTAAATTCCTCCGATAGATGGCACCATTCGAGGATCTACTCTTTCAATTTTGACTTTGATCTGGAGGGAGAGGAAATTTTCACCAGATCTGGTAACTGCTCTACGACCGATCGCAGGACATTCGATTCTACAGATTTAATGAGAATGCATATTGCATGTTCTCGGTGGGTCTTTGGCGACATTGGTTATCGAATCCAGCCCTTTCGGAAGAAAGGCCGATGCCCTAACCACTAGGCTACCACGGCCCTCAAAGTAGAAAGGTATGCATTGAACTGAATTTGATAAGGATTTCTACTTCGTTAGCTACAATTTTCTCCTCCAGATGTATCTGCTTTTAAGTAGAGTTACAGACAGAAATTGAAATCACTATTGAATAATATTAAATTTGTTGCTATTTTTTATGTCCTCACTTTATATTCCACAGTTTATTGTTCAGTTTGCTTAAACCTTTCAAAGTAATCATTCGGAAAAAAAAAAATCTCGTCACGTATTTCTTAATAGTACTTATTTTGTTTATGTGTAATATCATACAAAATATTTGTGTTTTGGAAAAATAGTCTTATAATCTGTTTCAGTCAAAGGCTGCCATTCTGAGAATGATTATGCACGTTTAAAATTGCAGGAATCAGTGATTCCCCATTGGTGATTTATTTGTTAAAGAAGGTAATGCGCTGACATGTGTGTTTAGATCATTATTTAATTACAAAGTCAAAATTAAACACATAAGTCAAAATTTTCTGAGTCTCAATTGTGCTTAACGATTCAGAAGATGTAGAATTAAGCAACAGGGAACGCAAAGAAATATATTCGATTTAAGTAAGCATTTACGGTGAATAAGTAAGAAACTATTTAAAATACAATAATTTTTTATAAATAAAGTATTAACTTTTGTGTACCAAATAAAATAAAAATTCAAATTGTTTAATTATAAATATTTTTGAGCTATTAGAAAACATTTATACTCTTACAGTGTGACTTATGACAGTTAAAATTAAACGTTGTTTCATAAATGTAACAATAAAAATATTTTATTTTTTGATAATTGTATTACATAGAATAGAAATTTGTATTGTGAATGTACGGCAATCCAGCTGTTAATGAAAGGAAAAGCTGAAAATATCATATTGTCTTAGTTTTAAAATACTTATAAAAAGAAAGTTAGTTATTCTTTTATGTTAAAATCTTAAGTTTAAAGTATTATTTTTTCACAACCTATTAAAATAGTTTTTCCCAGGTTAAAACTTTCGTGAAATTTTTTTATTTTTTTAACACTACTGAAGAATACAGAAATAGAAAAGGACATACCAACAATCATTGAAATGTAATTCATATAAACGCATTCACCACTGCCATTCTTTTCTAATGCTTTATTATATGCGATTATTTTTCTGTAATAATTACTTAATTGTAATTAAATAATTAATAAAGAAAAATATTGAGACAGTGCTTGATTGTAACTGAATGAGAAATAATGTGTTGTGAATAAAAATTAAGGAATATTTAATTTCGAGTAAATAAAAATAATATTCAATATATTTGGTCTGTAGTATCATAAATCAGAAGTTTATATATATATATATATCCTTCCATTTTTTACTCATTTGCTTTTGCTATTAGCACAAACAGTATAAATGGAAAATTGTATTTGCGTTTATCACTTAAAAGTCTTCTAAGCGGATAAGAGTATACAAACGTATACTTTTTTCCTTACAGATAAAAAGAAACGAGATTATAAATCTTGCAGATGTTAATTTATGTGTCGCTTTCTAAGATTAATATTATAATTTTAACTGCAGATTGAAATAACCATGTAAAATTGAGATATTAGGGATTAGATTAAAAAGTTAAAGTGATTAGAGGATTTTCAAGAAAATTAATCGGGTCTATTTTCTTTTATATTGTATATTTTTTAGAATAACCATATTTCTGCATCATTATCTAATACAGATGAGCTGAATATTTTCCTTTGCATAAACCTCTTTTAAAAGAAATATTTTCTACATAGTCATAATTTCTTATAGATTTCCTTACATATTTCCTCATAGACTTCCTCACATATTTGTCTATAACATATATTACGTGACATAGTTATAGTATTAATAACTGTTCATAGATCACTTAAAGATGACTCTTGGATTAAGAATATGTAAAAATTAGAAAAGATGGAGCATTAGACTTAAATGTCGTTTTATACTATATTTTGTACCATAATATACATTTATCATCAATCCCACATAGAACCCTAGAATGCAATAGACCCTTTTCAACTTTTTGTAGACCTCCATGGTCCCACGTGGTCCTCAGTGGGAATTCATGGTTTCGGATAAGTCAATAAATGTAAATCAATAAAATATTCCAAAAATCAAATCAAATTTCAATGTTGAGTTCTATTTAGTGCAATTTTACATCGTAATTACACTAAGTTATTAAAATATAATGAAAAAAAAAATAAAATGCTTGCACTGTAAATCCTCTTTTTCAAGCATTAATTTTTTAAAAAGGAAGATCACAACTTTTTACAGAAATCTCTGAAATATTATAAATTAAAAAGCTTAGTTGTAAATTATTTCGACCAAGCAATTTTTTTTATATAGTTTTATGTTAATTATACGCAATTTACACAATTCATAGTTTTACATTAAATGCAAATTTCATGAAAATCTGTTATTTCGATTTTGTTTTTCTGCTCTTTTATAAGCGTGTCTAAAGAGCTAATTTTTGGTCAATGTCTTCTTTGACCTTCATGTCCAAGAAACGATTCCTCTCACATTAAATGAATTAATCTTTGAAAGCCCCTACACATTTGACGTAACACGTTTTGCTTTTTTGGAACAGATAATGGATCTGAAAATTCACGGCCTGATGGATCCATTTCATTTAGGAGCCGTTAATCTTGGAGATGAATTTGCTTACGTCATAGAGTGATCCAAAACACGCCCATCTGTCCAGTGAAACAAATCTTCTTATAATTTTTCTATGCTAAAAGAAAGAAATTAACTGAAAATAATCTTCTTTTATTGTTGTGGAGTTTAACCCTCAGTCAGAATCTTCTTTTATTGTTGTGGAGTTTAGCCCTCAGTTTGAAGTAATTAACCAACAGAGGGTTATTAATTAAAAACTAATGAATTTTTACATTAAATGTATGTTGTTGGAAATCATATAATATTTTTATATATTTAAATAGAAAAATATTTTTATTGATATTTGAAAATGAATCTAAAACTACTTGCACTCATTATTGAAGATTAATTTAATATATTACATTAAAGCTTGTGGTTTCGTAGAAAATTAGTGCTAATTTATAAAAACAGATGATAAATTTAAAAAAAAAGTGTTACATCTCATACTTGTAAGAAAGAAAAATCTATTCGATGCAACAAGTATGTTTAAAAAGTGTTGTTTGTCTTCCTTTTTGACAACAGATTAGAACAGATAATATTCTTATATTAATCTCTAAAGGAATATATTTTTCAAATTTTTACCAATCTTTTTTGGGACTTGAAACATATTATATAACAATTTAGTTTTTTGTAAAATATTTGTTTCAAAAAAAATTTTTTTTTCCACGAAGGAAATTTATCGGCTTTAGGAAAAATTCATCATTTTATTTTAAGTGACATTCCTTTACCATTGTTTAATACATAAAAAATAAACGAAAAGATATTTTGTAATTTAGTGAATGATCTTAAATATCACGAATAAATTATAAATTGCTAAATAATAATAGTGAATCAACGTCATTTTTTGGTAATAGTTAACAGAAAATTAACGACAGTTAAAATATAATTCAAGACAATATATATATTTCCTAAAGTTCAGTTAAATTTTTAGATGACTTTGTTTTATCAAATATACTTACTAAGAATTTATGCTTATTTTTCATTACTTCACTTCATATTAATTTATCGCCATAAAGTTACCACATTTAGTTCAGGAAATCGTAAAGGAAATTGAATTGTAGACTTAAAACTTCTTTTGTGAATTTATTATTAAATTTGGAAATTCTTTTAACATTCTCTTACTCTTTGTAATTTATTCACCTTCTTTAATATAATTTTTTTCTTGAATATTAAATCACTAGTTTATAGAAAAGTAAAAAATTGAGTAATTAAAGAGTTGCTTTATATTTTGTCGATAATGTAATTGTAATTCTATTTTATTTTAATATTATAAGAAAATAAAAAAATCACACACAACAGTAAGTTTCTACCATAAATAGTATTTCTCTTAAATATATATATATATATATATATATATATATATATATATATATATATATATATATATTTAAGAGAAATACTATTTATATATATATATATATATATATTATTTATAATCATATAAGTTTAAATTTTTCGCCTTATGTGTTTACGGATTGGATAAAAATCTAAAGTATCTCAATTTCTCAATTAATTTACTTTTCTTTCTACTGATAAGTCCATATTTACATAAAACTTTAATGAAGAAAGAAAATTAATATGAAATAATAAAAAATGTGAACTAAATATGAAATAATTGTCAAAGTAATTATTGAAACAAAGTAAAAAGAATTATTTTGTGACAATTGTGTGTTCCATTAAAATATTCATAGTGGTGCACACAAACATTTTTAAAATTGTTTAAAATTTATCTGAATACTAAAATGTAAATATGAACAAATACTTAATGTATTCTTCATAGTATATACAATGAATGAGTGGCAATAGGAAGTGTGAATTAATGCTGCTAATGGTATAGTAACAAGGATTTTTAGTTAAGAGGAATGGTTTTACAAAATATTGCTGGCTTCTTATTTTTCGCTGCTGAAGTGATCTACACAATCAATTACCTCGTAATTCTGAATCAAGGCCAATCAATGCAGTTGATATTGTAATTAATAGTTTCTTTTCTGTGCCATTCTACAATAAAGGAAAAGCATTGGGCTTTACGGAAATTTTATACATAAGACTTCTCAGTGCGAAGGTTTTCTGCTAGATCCTGTATCGAATTTGAGGACATATGAATACGTTCTTAAACACCCATCTACGGTGATTTCGAATGAATTATTATGTTTATGTTTAAATGAAGCAGTAAGTATTTATAATTGAAAATTAGACATTACTGTTATTTTGTTATTTGAATTGACATTACTGAATTATTTGTGTGTTCTACAAATTTTTTTACTTTTTGGATACTTAAATTTAAAGCTGAGTTATTCTTTTTCATTATTTGTAATAATTTTTTATTGTATATTAAATGTTTGAAGTTATTATGTAAAATTGTATCAACATAATCTATTTCAGATTGTGTATGGCATTTTTATTATTTAAGTTATAAGATATTTTTAAATGAATTGTTAATTTAATGAACATTTTATAATTTCTATTTACATTTGAAAAAAATTCTCTTTTTTAAAGAATTACTAAATAACATTTAAATTGTATTTTATAATTTATATTTATTTATTTTTTGCAAATGTTCCTATGTTTACATTAAAATTCATGTTGTTATTTTCCTTAGCGTTTGAAATTATTGTTCTTATGTTATCCTTATTTGTATTTACATTTACGAAATCAATGATCTTATTCTTTTTCTTTTTTAAAATGCTAATATTTCAAATATATATATTTAAATTTTTTATGTATAAGGTTTAAATTTATTGTTTAGATGCGAAAGCCTTTTCCAGAAAAGAATTTATTTGGTTACAATTACGTCATTTTAGCAACTTTTATTTCTCGCCAAAAAGTTCAGAAATTGGCATGATAGATTATATGGCAGCTGTGCCCAATATTCCTATAAACTGTGTATCTCATTAAAATAATAAGATAAAAAATCACATTCATGAATTAAATAAAAGACTCTACTTTTATAATCTATACAGAATATTACATAATTGGCAAATTATATATTAAAATAAAGTGTAACTGAATTGTACTTTATGCAAATTTAATGATTATTACTTATCTTATATTGTTATCAAGGATTATCCTTAACTGTTATTATAAACATTAATTTCATTTTTAAAATATTTTTAAGTAGAACTTATAAAAAAAATTAATGCATTATATTTTAATAAATTTAGCAATATAATAACTTTAATGTTTGATGCTAGCTACTTTAAAAACATAAAATTATGATTATAACACAATTTTAATCTTTTTATTTTCTTCAAAATTTTTATAAATATGTTTTTGTATTTCTGATTATTAAAATCATTAAAAAAATTATCATATTTGTTGTTTTTATTTATGACACTTGGTTAAGCCAAGCTCGCAAGACAACGGCTATGCAAAATTTAGTCAGAAGTCTTTCGCTTAACCGCAGCGCCACGAGGGTGAAAGTACGTCTTTCCTCTAAGACTCCTCAGACCACCAGAGGATCCACTCCCTCAGATTTGACTTTGATCTTGAGGGGGAGGAAATTTTTTCCAGACCATTACACCCATGGTAATTGTTCAACATTTATCATATTTAAGAATACAAAGTTTATTTACATTCACAATTCGTAAAATTTCCCACCTTACATAAAATAAATACAGCGTCTTTTTTTTTAATTCTGAATTGTTGAATTTGTATCAAAAGCAAATATTTGAAATTAATCAAGTTTTTAAATTAAGCGATGTTTTATTTAATTTAGTTTACACTTTTTTGATCCATCCTTGAATAAATCAAAAGAGTAATTTATATTAAATTAAGTTTTATTAAATATTTGTTTACATCTGCAAATACCAATGTATTGTTCGGTATTTTAAATGAGATAGCAAAGAGATGTGCCTGTATACAAATGAATTATAGAAATCAAGTGTGGAAAGGAAATTCAAATTGTATTCAAATCAAGTTGAATACATGCATTTTTAATACTTTAATTACACTAAAAATATATTGTTTTTAATATGATAATCTCTTGGAGATAAACTAAAAAAAGCTGAATACCTAAACTTAACTTCGAATTGCATTTGATTTTTCTTAACATTACAACTATGCTCAAAGCTGTCGATTGTATTAAAACAGATTTAAACAATACCAAAGGGGTAAAAGCGTATTTGTTTTGAGCTCATTTTCAAATATTTCTCAAACTATCAACATCATGATTATTTTAATATTGCATTAATCATTAATATTACTTCAACTAACAGCAGCACAAGAAACAGTTAGCTCACCGGATTAAAATGATCTTTAAGACGAAAGGTGACAGACTCCGTATGCCACTTTCAATAAAAGAGATATGGATGAAGTGAAGGATAGGCGCAACATACTTGCGAAATTAAGTTTGCTTTTTCTTGAAAGATGTGAATATAAATTCTCGTTTAAAATATTTATGTAAAAAGTATAAAATACAGAAGATTTCATTAAAAATTTTTATAAAGTCCTTATCTTATTAGATATATAGATTATATGGCTTCAAGCACAGTAATTTGAAAATATTTTTTATAGTATAATATTAATTCATTACATAAGATATGAACATTTTTATAAATCAAAACTGTTAGGTTGGTATAAAATAATGAATAATATGAATGTGACACTGAAAAAATATTTATTTGAAAATAAATAAAATTATAATGTTAGAGTCCAAATAAATTCCGTATTATAAAAAAACAAGGAAAATTTATCAAAAGTGACTGTTTTTGTTACTTATGATATTTGGAGAAGCCAAGCTATTCAAAATTAAGTCAGAAAGATGCGTCTTTCGTTTTAATCAGTGCACCACGAAGGTGAAAGTACGACTTTCCTTAAGAGTCCTCCGATAGATGGCACTACTAGAGAATTCACTCTCTCAATTTTTGACATTGATCTGGAGGAGCAAGAAATTTTCTCCAGACCATTATACCCATGGTAACTGCTCAACGACCTGTCACAGGACATTCCATTCTACGCATTTAACAAGCATGTATATCGCATGTACTCGGTGCGTTTTTAAAAACTTAAAATCAATCAATAGATAAACAATTACCAAAAAATTCCCGATATTGCAACGAAAAATATTAAAAAAAGCATTGATTTAATAAAATTGGGAAAATTTAGTGACATTGGGAAAATATTCCTGTTTAAGGAATACTACATTTCTCTTAAAATTATAAATAAAATGATTAAAGTTATTTTATACATGACAATAGTATGTTAGCTATGTCAACAAAGAATTTTCTCTATATTCTATTGAAAATATTACCAGTTTTTTTAAATAAGTGAAATTACTCGACATAAAAATAATATTCATTTGTTCAAACTTTGTATTAATCGAACAAGACTCACAATTTCGCATAATTAATTTACTGTTTTACTAAGCACCCCTATGGTGATATTAATGCATGAGAACAAATGTATTTTAGGTATTCAAATAATTTTAAAAAGGAATGTTATTAATATGAAAAAAAACTTTTCTAATATATGCTAAAAAATTAATGCAGTTAAAATTTGTTAGATAAATTTAAATTTTTCTCTATAAACTCAATTAGTGTACAACTATTAAACATATTTATATTGTTTTATCTATGAACATTATAAAAATCAGAGAAAACTGAAATGCTATGAACTAATACTTTTTAACCGGAAATATGTTACTATCATTCAGCAAAAAGTTTATAATTATCTATATTTGAATGTTAATCTTAAAACAATCTATGTCTTAAATATTTGTAATTCCTCAGAAGAAATTTTTGTGCATAATTTGTATTAAAAATAATAAAGATTTAAATACTCACCAGTATTAAGGCTATTGTGTTAAAATGAAATGATTTCAGCATGACTTGCAAACCACTATACACGTTGAACTACGTATAGAATATATAGCTACTGTACTGCAGTATCACATATTATGCTTTTGACGTGCGGCCCGTGAGCTTAGTGTTCGGAAACTGACTGTCCTGTGCTTACTGGACCTTTGTTTTGAAATTAATACTGTAATGATAGCGAAACCTTACGTAATACCTTTCGCTCTAATGAGTAGGGAAAATCAGAAGAAAAATTCCCTCCATTTAGGGACTATTTCAAGGATTTAGATTACTGAGATTGTTTTTTGGTTAGGGCTCTATTTTTATCCTGTATAGAAATAAGTTAGGCATTTTTCATAAGTTCGTCAAATATGTTATTAAATTTTTAATGGTTAACACATTTTACACGGAAAGATTTTATTATGCGTTTTGCTCATTTATAAGTTGCTGTGAAATAGATTTAAATGTTTCTGAAATATATAATCATGTATCACAATTATTATACAGACAAACTGTATTTTCGGACACGTGTACATAGTTAATACCTTTTAATTTACTACGTCTTTAACAAATAGATATGAAATAATGTAATATTTAATTTATATATCTTTGAGAAAGCATCATAAGGCTTTCTTGGAATAATAATTGTTAAGCATTGAACAGATAAATTAAACTGAATGTCAACGCTATAGGGCATGGAACAATTTTTGAAGATTATTTAATTTTACAATTTTCTTTTATTTTTCCTTTCAAATTACTTTTCCCTAATTATTCGATAAAAGGTCACAGTGATTGCTACATTCTTATTAGATTACAATTGTAAGTTGTTTTTTTTTATCTACACTGATATCTTACAGAATTTTTTTCTAAAAAATATTATCTTTGAGAATCAGGACTTTACAATTTGATTGAAATACATGATCTAATTTTCAAATAACTCTAAATATTTTCAATTCTTAATTGGCCTTGGGATTACGAATTCGTATACTCAAAATATATAAAAAGTCCTGTTAGTAAAATGTTTGCTGTCTTGTGACTAGAGGGCAGGTTCAATATTGATGTAATAAAGTGTACTCATTCCGATTATGATCATCCAAATTTAGGCATGAGAGATGAATATTGAGTTTCTGCTTTCTGCATATACGTCTACTTGAATGATGCCCAGATTTTCTCCTCTGCGAAACTTAAATATGGTTCACCATCCAACGAAATTCCTCCGGAAGGTTAAAATCCATCAATTGCCAAACCGTGGTACCCGGTTATTTGGTATTCCTTAACAAAGATAATTTACGTTAAACACCTTACATTAATTTTTTTACCATTAGGATTTAAAGATTGAGGATGAAAATTCCTGAATGAATGGTATTCTTATTACTTGATTGGGTTGTAAAAATTTCTGATTTGTGTTATGGCATACGAAAAGATTGTAATTAATAATTTGATTTCAAAGCTCTTAAAAGAGCTAGAGGCCAAACGGAGTATGGGTTTGACAGAAATCTTTGAGGAAGAACATAAAAAAAATAAACCTAAAGAATAATGCTTTTATAAATTTAAACTAAGTAGTAAAATTAGGAAATATTTGAGAATTGTTATACCGAGGGTTACTCTGAAATTTTTGGAATACACGCAGACGAGAATTTACAAAATAAAAATAACGGTTTAATTTTAAAATACAAAGTATTTTAACACAGAAGACGATTTTTTACTGACTTACTTCAACTTGTTTAGCGTAGAATAAATTTAAAACAGAAGAGAAAATGGAGTTGACGCGAGAACATTTTCGCGGTATGATTTTCTACGATTGTAAAGCAGGATTAAATCAAGAATGCGTTCAATCGTTGCAATTAGCATTTGGTGATAAATCTCCAGCTCGTGCTACTGTATTCAGATGGTTTAGAGAATTTAGAAAAGCTCTCAATTTCTTCAGGAGGCAGAACACACAGGAAGGCCGCCGTCGGCAGTAATCCCGGATAATGTGTCTGCCATACGAAAAATGTTAATGGATGATATTCGCTGTACCCATCAAATGATACAGAAGAAACTTAACAGTGGATTCGCAGCCATACACAAAATCATTCATGCAGAATTACATATGAAAAAAGTAGTTTGCCGTTGGTTTCCCTATAATCTAACTGTGCACCAAATAGAGGAGTGTGTCAGAATCAGTAAGGAAACTTATAAATTGCTAAATGATGGTGGCCACCTCATCATTTCTAAAATTGTAACAGGTGATGAAACGTACATACCATTTTTGGACGTTCCAACACGTCAATGGTGAAAAAACAACGCGCACTGAAAAAAGTGATGGATGCCGGTTTTTTCAGAAGTACGGAATTGGCCAAAGTCATTTTGTTGGTAGGACAGAAGAAAGTAACAGCAAACTGGTATACCAGTAAATGTCTTCCAGAAATTCTACAAGAACTGAATGTTAAGGGACTAATACTTCACAATGACAATGCATCTTCACATACAGCCGGATTAACAGTTGAGTTTCTTAAACAAAAACAAATTAAAGTGATCAAACATCTGCCGTATTCACCTGATTTAGCTATGTGCGACTTTTGGTTATTCTTTAATCTCGTCGTTTTCATTCAGAAGAAGAGATTGGTGTTTCTATAAATGCATTTTTTTCATCTATTCCAAGAAATGAATGGCTTGAGGCATTTAATCTGTGGAAAATTCGTCTACAAAAGTGCATTGGTGCTGAAGGAGACTACTTTGAACACACCTAAAATTTTGTTAAGTATAAATTTAACAACCTAATTGTATCTCAAAAATTTCAGAGTATAACCCTTGTATTTAACTTCTTCACTTTTTTCGTATAAAAGTTCTCTCTTCAAAAGATTTGGATCCTGTTATCTATCATTGACATGAACATTCAGAATGGGTTGAAGAATTATCTCCTGTTTTATAAAATCTCATTGCTCCACCAAACTTCATGTGAAATTTTCTTGAAATAATAAAAATTTGATATCGTTTTGGAAATCAAAGGTCTTATTTTGTTTTTTTTTAAAAAAAAGTCAGACTTTTTTTTAGCAACTAAGATAAAATTTTTTCTTTCTCAAGTATTCAGGTAGTTATGCAAGAAATTAAAAAGTTCAGTAAATGAAGCTATAACTTTAATGCGATTTAAAAAAATTAATTTTATAATGATTTTATCAAAGAAAAAAATTTTTCTTCTTTATTTTATAAAAAAAAAAGAAAAAATGTGAAAGGAAATGAAGGATAAAATCTCATATTTTAAAATGTTGATACTCCTAATTGTGATCAAAATTTAGGATACATTCAGAAATAATAAGATATTTCGATAAAAACAAAAACGTGTATAATAATTGAAAATTTGATAATTAATAATTTTTCATTACCATTCCCTGAAAACCAGGAAATAGTAACTAAAAATTCGTAAGGATTTTAATGTACTTGCAAATAAGTGCACTTGCAGATAAGTGCATTTGCAAATAAGTGAATATGCAAACAAGTGAACATGCAAATAAGTACAACATGCGTCAAAATAAAATGTCATATGATTTTATTAGACATTTTACGGGTTTGGATGATGAGGGAGCAGTGGGTTTCTTTTTAGTGCATTACAAGCTACAGAAAGAACTCTTATGCTATTAATAAAAGCGTTCATTATCGAACATAGCAGTAATTCCAATTCTGCAAAAACTGTCATTCTAATTCCTTCAAGGTCCTCTGAAGGGCTTGTCGATATACAATGGCTTTTTCTAGAAAACCCACCGAATGCTCTATGATGCTAAAGTCTGAAGACATTGTTGTCCTATCATATGGGAAATATGTTTTTCGAGATAATCGTAGAAAAGGGCAGTTCTGTGGACATTGTTGTTCATAAAACTTAATTGGTATCTCATAACTGCTCCAACTAATTCACGTAGTGAGTGAGATCTTTTCATTCCGGTTGTTGGTTGTAACAGTACGAGAGCTGAGAAGATATAGAGCAGTATGCACCCATCCAACACGTTACCATTCCAGCCTTTAAAGTAATTTATTTCTTTGATATCTGAAGAATAATAAAATGTCTGAAGAATATACCAGGTTCTCTCCATGTAAAAGCTCATTGAGAATCTCTTGGTGCTTCAGCTTTTCGATAAACTACACCAATCTTGGTCTCTTAGAAGATAAAAAAAAAAGACTCTTGTAAAACTGCGGGAGAAGGACGCACTTCTTTGGTCTTGAAATAAAAAAAACCCATCTTAGTTAGCCATCGATAATAATTTGCCATCATATAATTCTTCCAGACATAGCAGTGAAGTCTTGAGTTATCTTTTCAAAAGTTATATATCAATTACGCAGTGCATTTAAAGCTAAATAGCCATCATCTGAATGAGTTGTTATTCGTGGATGATGTTATTCAATCATCTTAGAGATTGTACTTGATGTCTAATTCTGCTGCCGTAATATGGAAATCACCACATTACTGACATATACAATCAATAAATGATTTCTGTTTGTGTCTGTCCAATTTTTAGCTTACCAAGAGTTGATAGAAATTCACCGCCATTTCGTGTGGTTATTTTGAGTGCAATTTGTCAACTAGAAGTATTTCCTTAAGAAACGGAATTTCACGCAAAAAATTGATTATTACAAAATATTTTTACTTCTCAGTTTCAAATTTCCTTTTTATTTAGTTCAAATTACTCATTTAATTGTTAAACTGACCTTTGCTTAAATTAAAAAAATTATTTTTAAAATACATATTGCAATAATTTTATTAAGTAATATATATATATATATATATATATATATATATATATAATTGCCAATATTTAAAATAATAGATTCGCAATTTTAATTTTAAATACTAGTGCTTACGAAGATGTTTTTGATGTTTCATTCAATCAATAAGAATATATTTTAAGTCATAAATATTTTATGTGGATCTAAATATTTAAAATGTATATCATCATGTAAATATTTTGAATGTGGTTCTAAATTAATTCGTCTATAAAATTCCTCCAAATAAACTTTGTATAGAACGTTACAAGAAAAATAATTTTTGGAATTTGTAAAAGAGTGAGGTGATTATATGCGAGTGTTATATTTTTTTACAGTATGGCTAAAGAAATGCGAGTCTTTAAAAGGTTGTATGAAATGTAATTATGTGGAATTTATATCAGTAGCTTGGTATTAAACATGCTTCGAGCTGATGCCACAAATGAGTTTAAAATAGATATTATCAGGCTATTTAATCAAATAATTATTTGTCGTAAGAATTAATAGATTTCAAGAATTTATAAAGAACAAAAAAGTTTTCTAAATAAAAAGTCAAAGGACTTACCAATGACTAAATCTTTGACTATACAATCAACGAAATTTACTTCAGTGATATACATATTTTACGTCGTATTTTGGGATAATGCATTGTTGGAAATATAAATATTAACATCAAAGTGTAAATATCATAAAGTTTTGCAAGTTTCTAGAATTCTGCACTTTTAAAATATGCAGTGATTTTCAGCACTCGATGCGTGTCAAATTTGTTTTACATGTCTATGATCTTAAATACATCTCTTCCAGTATTTAATTGTGAGGAGAAATCTAATTCCAATGAAATTATATTCACTGTGATATTTTTCTAATTTTAATTTTTGGGTATTAATTACGTATTAGATAGCAAAATAAATAAATAAAAAATAAAAAGAAATTCCTCTATTTGACTGCATTTTTCTAGACATTTTAAAAGAGTGTCGATGATGTTAAAATATAGAATAATAGCGATTGTACTAGTTATTATAAGTAACTTATAAAAAGTAACTGTACAAAGGGGTAATTTTTGTCTACTTTAAAAAAAAATTGTAAATAGAAGACAGTTTAAATTTTCTGCTCTTCACAGACTTTTATATTTTTGAGTACAGTGTAAAAGTTAGTTGCCTTGTATCTTACAAGGCGGCTATTGTGCATGAGGCCATAAGTTTTTTCTATTCCCTTCAGTTCATAGCTATTTTTGTAACCCATCCCCAGATGGCCTATCCAAAATTGTTTCTCTCAATTTGGGTCAGTTGCCTAAAGCTGCATCGATCAGGTGTAGCTATAGGGCATACAGTGAGTGGCATACGGTTAGCGATGATAATCCGTTGCCAGACTATGTATCCGAATTGTACCAATCATAGATTTACCGTAGATTTTTTTGTGAAATCGATTGATTCGTTCTGGAGGCCCTAAAAATTAAATAAAAAATGTATAATTTCTTAGTAGGTTTATTATAAAATAATACATGCGTCTAGTTTTGCATATTCATCAGTCCCTTTCATTTATTTATTTATGGAGCATTAAAGAACATGTTCTATGTCGATAACTTTTCTGCCATATTTAAGATTCTGGAAGTGATTAATAACATTGTTGCTGTTTCGATCCTTAACCTTACTGATATAAACTTGATTTGGATGCCATTCCAAAACCATTGCTCTGATATCCTCCCACATTTTCAGCAAATAAACGAGGGGGGTAGGTGTGTGCTCAAATGAAATCAGATTCGGTTTTGCTTTCATTCAAAACCGAAACTGATGGTATACTTTTGCTATAAATATTCTGTTGGAAAATTTATTTTTCCAGTATTGAACTTTGAAGTTTATTGGCAAACAACACAATTGAAGAAAGACGGAATACTATTATTGGTCCGTTTGGTTTGGCAACCCTGCACATAATAGTCCGAGAGCCGAGAAGTGTTCCTTAAAATTCATTTTACTTTTGTTATCCGAATATGTGTTCGTTGTACGAATCTTACACAAAAATCTTGCTTGATATTAATCGTTGTCCGATTTGTTCGCAGTTCGAACTGTTCGTTAACCGATCACTCATTGTATTCTTATGTGCTAAACTTATTTCATTTATAGGAAGTGTACTATCCAGTGCTAACGTTTCTTTTCGAATTCATTTTTAACAGGAAAATATTATAATTTTTAGTATAAAATGTTACATTTAATTTTTTTCAGTATATAAAATTTACAGAATTTTTTGTAACATTTTGCTTAAAAAGATTTAATTTTGTTTTTTATCGTTTGGTTAGTAAAATTAGAAGTAGCTGGATAGTAATTTTTTCAGATAATAGCTTTTTTCCCAAAAAAGTGTATAAAAGTGTGTAAGTGTATTAGTGTATAAGTGTAGTAAAGTGTATAAGTGTATTTTCCCAAAAAAGTCTTAAGTATACAATCAGCTGATAAGAAATGCAGTCAAAACTTAAGATGAACTGTATTTAACATAGCAATGGTAGCCAGCAAGTGGTTCACCATGTTTTTAATTAAAGACATGAAAAATACTTCCAACACTTATGCTATTAACATTATTTGCGTTCTGAGACACTTTTATGTACATTTGAACGAGAGAGAGAGAGAGAGATTCCCCTGAAAATTAATCATATTTATCACTATAATATATTGGTGCATTTGAATGTATAGAATTAAATTAATCGGATATTTATTCTAGTAATTTCAGAAGGTAGTTTGAATATACTATTTATTTAGACATTCCTGTAAATATAAGTTTGCGTACGTTTTATTTTTATTTTTTTTTATAAATTCCAATTTATTAATTTTCTAAATATTACATTATTATCTATTATATTTATATGTACATTATTTATTTATTTTATAATTAAGTACAAATTACAATTTCTTATGGCATACTTTAAATGCGCAACCATCACTTTCGAAACACATCTATTTACAACTTTACCAAAATACTCAGCTAATTTTTTCCCTTTCGTAGGGAAAATCTAAAAGTTGTCAGGCGTAAAGAGCGGTCAAATGTGTGCCAAAATTAAAAGCTTTCTGCGATTGTGCCGTTGTCAAGACAATAGTTACGGTACATAAGCTCAATCTGTATCATACGTAATTACTTAGTCTCGGGTGATTGAGAATTAGGGGTATTTTTGTAGTTGTATTAATCATCTAAAGCGATGTTTTTTTCCGAGATTTCGAGGTGAAAAAATGTGCTTATTCTAATATTGAAATACGAGATTGTTTTCGAATAAGGCATCAAAGGTCATGATTTATTTCATAAAAATTCTCATTGGGAGCTATTTATTAAAGAATCTACTATCAGTTGTAAAACCAAAACATTTATAGTAAATTAGGCAAATCTCTGTTACAAGATAAAATTATATCAAACTAAATGAAGTACCCGACTTCGCTTAGGGAGTTAACGTGATTGTGTTGTAGTTGGAATAAAAAAATAAGCTTTAAATTATACGAGATACAATTTTTTTACGGAAAATATATTCTAACTACAATAATTCTCTTTACAATACTTGTTTATCAGCAAAGTTTTTATTTTGTTATATGTATAAATTTTTCGAATTTCCTACTCGAGAGTAAGGTACGTATAATTGACAGTGGGAAAAGCAATCATCTTTGAAAGTTGATGCCATAATATTTTAAATGTTGCCCTTGCACTTTGTTAATTGTAAAACTACAGCTTAATATGATTAGAAATTGCAGTCATTCAAATTAGAATGGCAATTCACAAGGTATGAGAGGTATTCTTAAGATAAATACTATGTGTCCTTTTTCCTTTCCAGTCATAAATTCAGCTTTGATATGATATTATTCGATAGCAGTTTGACGATCATCTTGCCTCTACAACATTTTTGTGAAGTATGATGGGAGATCCCTATTTGGTACTTGCAAAGAATTTGAAACTTCTGTAGTGAAGTTGGCATTTTCTTCAACATTGACCCATCGTGTCGATCAACTTATAGATTTACTTACCAATATGTAGTCTTACAAAAAGGCTCCAAATAGTCGACAAATGTCTAGAATATCATTCAACATTCGAGTGTGTTCTGGAACATTCCACAATGACCTGAGATATTCGAAACTATTTTCGAGTATTCCAGAAATGTTCTGACAAGTTCTGCCCTCAAATACTTTCGAATATTCTGGATTGTTTTAGAATTTTTTAGAGGGAGAAACTTTTACACACACACACACACACACACCTATCTTAAAAAAAAACTCACTTAAGTAGGCAGATGGTTAAAATACCATTTAACTCTTACGTTTGTACCGGTAACGATTTCTCAGTTTTAGCGGAAAGCACATTGTACATTTTCTTTTATAATATATATTAATTATAAGGAAACAAATTACAATATAATTTTGTTTTTATCAGCTTTTTAATTTTATAGCACCTTTCAATATTTGATTAATTTTGTATAATTTTGATGAGCAATAGTTATCAATTCGTAATTCTTTTATTAATCTATTAATCTGAGACTGATAAATGCAAGAAATGCAAAACAGTTTAATGTTTTTATTAGAATGAATAAAATTTTTAAGTTTTGCCATTTTGAGATGGGATCGAATAACTACATACTCGTCCAACATAAAATTTGCCCAGAAATCTGTGCAGGAAAAATCATCAGTCGTTTTAATTCGTTAAATTGTAGGCATGTTATATTGTAGAACAGTACTTTTAAAATAATAAAAAAATAAATAAAAATAAAATAAATAAAAAAACAATTGAACTGTATATGCTATTTTAAACGCACAGTTATTAAGTTACGCTTCTTCAGTAACATTTGTTGACTTTAGTTTGGTATATGGTGGCGAAATTGGTTGCCATAATTCTTCTTTATTTTTGTTGAAATTCTTCATCCTTCAATATTATGTAATATTTTTCAATTCTTCAAATTCCACTTTAAGATTTAAAACTATTTCCAATTCTGTATTCAAAACATTTCTGTCATCCTTCTAACATTTAGTTTCCAGAATGTACAGCCATTTATTTATTTCAAATTTTATATTCTCGTTCCTTTAATTTACTATAATTTCACTTACTGACTTCTTGCGAAGTCAAGTTTTGTATTTCTGTTATAACTAATAACCAAACGATTAAATAATTAGAATGTAGAATTTCAAGTGAATAGCTCTATATATTTCTCAAATAATCTTTTTGATACCAGACAAAAATAACGTTTCAAATTCTAACTCTGGTCTTTCGGACCAGTTGTGATCTAGTGATGCCATCAATAAAGGGAACTGTATTGAATTTTCAAATTCAACTTCATTAAAAATTAGACAAAAGAGTTCAATATAATGTAAATAATTCCATAAACAATAAAATAATAGAGCTCTAGAAATTCTATATTTATTAGATTAACATCCAATGAAAAACTGCAAAAGAAACGAAGAATATAGCAACCAATCGTACCAACTTGCCAAACATGCAACCAGAAAAGTATATAAATCTAGATTCAGATTTGACACATGTATTTACAAATGAAAATACATCATAATATAAGTTCATCAAATTTCCTACCAATCATACTGCTTGGGTATATAATCCAACTAATATATTTGTCGTCAATAATAAACATCTATGAACTAATAATTGTTCTGCAATCAAATGTCACCACAAAAAGAGTTGTAAGATTTTAGCGCTCATTCATGTGTGTTAGCATCATGAGAGTAAGTGATTCGAAACAAAAGAATAACTTATTAGTGAAACATTAAAAAGTAAAAATGCTGATACTATATTTTTATTATATCACTTCTGACGCAAGGATACAATGGAGCACGAGCTCTACGATTCTTACTAATGTTTAATACACTTTAGAGACGTTTATAACCCTGAGAAATAGACGGACCTTTTAATCTTTTAATCAGCAAAATAAATTAGATATCTAATTTAGTGTGATCCATGCAGTTCTCCAAATGATTTAAATCAAAGAATTACACAAGGGAAGGAAAAATTTTCAATTTATTCTAGCTATTTCCATGACGAGATAATAAAACATGGAGAAGTTTAAAAGAGACTTATTTATTTTTAGTTATAAAATAGCTTTTTTGAAAGATGCAAAATAAGAGTTTAATGTGATTGTGAGATACAAGTGTATTGCTCTTAGAGTGTCTTTAAACTATTACTAGAAGTCATCGAAAATTTAAAAAAAATGTTGCTTATTTTTTACAGACGATGTCGTGGATCACGGCATTTTTTAATCAAGAATGCAGCTCTAATAATAAAGTATCACACATGAAATTGATTGCTTTAAAATTTTAAACTCGATCTGAATTGATTAGACATTGTTTCTAATCCTGTTTCTTTGAAATAGTGACAATTTATGACAATTTTAAAGCATCATGAGACCCTGCGTTTAGTTATTCAAAAATGTTTTTTAGATGATAATGTACTGTTTCATTTCCTAAGGCCAAAATCAATAATTTTTTGTGATTTTCGATGGTCACCCATAAAAATAATAAGCCTAACTATGGAACAAATATACGATCACAGAATACTGAATTTTTTTTTGTTTGAAGGATCACACTTTCAAGAGAGTTATTTTCATGAAATAACGATTAGTCATACTCAGGGATAAATTGGGATACATCCGTGACTTGTATTCTTCCTAAATGTAACCATAATCTAATATTTTAAGAGATACCCGGAAGAGTAATTTACACTCTTACATTTTTAGCTATAAAAGATATCTTTACATTATTTGTGGTTGAAACTATTTTAGAATATCAACATACATTAAATGCGAGTGTTACGATACTAATTTTGTCTTGCATTTTATACGTTAGGGAAAACATTAAGTTTCAAAGCAATTATTTCATTTGTGATTTTTTAGTAATAAATTGTACTTTTAATCCGTGATTTTCCTTAAATATTTTACATTGATTACAATGGTATATATGTTTCCTTTTCATTTTACGATTCCTTAGCTGTGGTGTTGATTTTAAGATCGTGAAATGAGTATGATTTCTATCAATAGGAATAAATATTTTTTATGTGTGTTTAATTTTCATGTAAGTTTTATCAGCTTTTTAATTAAGAAATATAAAGATTTATTAGTTAAATATTTTTTTACTTTATACTATAACTTACCGAAAACTCATTATTAAGGAAGAATATGCCCAATATAATAATTTCGTTTTAAAAGAAATGATTTAATCTAATTTGAATAAATACATTTTCAATATTGTCCTTTTCCCTGCATAAGGAGATAGAAGCACATATATAATGTTTTACTGAACATATATTTGTGTTGGGAATAGTTTTGAGCAACATTTTCTGAAGTCTCTCAACGAAAAAGTAAACCAATTGAACACTGATAGCATATGCATGGACACTAACAATAAACTTGAGTTAAAAGTTACAAAATGTTAAGGTTTTCTAGATCCTACAATTGTTTTATAGACAAGAACGAACTTGCAATGCGAACACATGGATAATTCTTATCAAGACAGTTTTATTCTAGCCTAGTATTACCTGGTCGACTTAAGGTTGAACCATTCCAGGATTATTCCAGGGCTGGATATCTCAAACAATGCCTAAGTCTATTCAGTTGTAATTGAGTTTAGGAGCCTGTAAGGCTAAAAAACAAAGTTTTATTAATAATCAAAAAGTATTTCTTTTAAAGCAATCTATTAATAAATGGGATTAAAGCGCTTGTTTTCTCAGTTATATTACGTTGTTACAAAAATCCCTTTTATAAGCAGAAATTAATTTTAAGAAATATGCTTGCATAAATATATAATCTTTGTTATCACTCTATTTTCTTATTTGATATAAAGTGCGAGTATAATAAATAGATTTATTATAGACTATTATTTTAATCTTGCTAGAAATTTTCAAAAGTCTGGAAATATTCAAAAAAGTTTTAAATTATTTAATTTTAACCAATTAGTCATCAAAGGAGGAAATCGATTTAAATTTTTTAAATCCATAGAAAGTAAAATGTCATATTTTCCCTAAAACTCCTGAACATTGAATAAACTTTAAAATACACATCTATTTTTAAAACAGTAAAAAATTGGTTTTTACAGTTTATTTTAATGATCTTATAAGCAAAATATATTTATAAATTAAATTAATTTTCTTAAAGAAAGAAAAATATATGTGATTGAGCATTCAGAACACATTTTATTTCAAGCAATAAGGGATATTAGAAGTAATTCTGAAGAACTAAACGATAATAAGATTTCAGTCAAATTTTTTGACAAAACTAACAGGTGCTTCTGTTGATTTAGTATAAATTTTAAATTTTAAATGTAGTTGAGAAATACTTGGCAAACAAATACTAAGCTTTTCTAAAACAAATTTCGTGATTAAACTAACACGTGGCTTTGCTATTTTAGTTTACAGTGAGAATTTTAAATTTAGTAACAATGCTTGGATAAATGGAAAGTAAAAGACAGAGAATTTAGTTAAAGATCCTGACAGCTACTCAAAAAAAGAGGCACTGTTTTAATTTCACGGATGCCACTTCATCCGACTGATTCCCTTTTCAACCTGAAAAGATTACCATTTCCACTGAAACATTCCATCATGAACTAAAGGTTATGCGTGTGTTTTCAGGCACTCCTAAATTGGTTGGAAACGTCAAGTTTCAATCATGATCAGTTTCACGCAGCTTGTGAAACTAAGAATCTTTTAATAACTATTTTTGATTTCCAATAATGTCATGGCTAATGAAGAAATAGCTAAAATTTGAAATACAGTTTATAATTAATTTTAAAGAAACTATTTATGAAATTACATTACTCTTGAAATATGGATATATTTAAATTATTGCTCTGTTTGTCTTGTTGGAAAAAAATAAATACACAGATAATAATTAGTATCACAGGAAATGAGCTTTTAATGGTGAATTACTCGTACACTATGCAATTTATATGTATAGTATATATATATATATTATATATATATTATATATATATATATATATATATATATATATATATATATATATATATATATATATATATAAGATAAAATATGAAAAATATGAAATTGGAAAAACAGTGAAATATAAATAAAATAAAACATGAAAAATATGGAAAAGCATTGAAATACATGAAACAGATGAAAAGAAGAATACATAGGGGCCACGTCTTCATCAGGAGGGAGATAGCCAGCTATGCTAAAAGAAAGAACACTCTTTTCTGACATGCTCGAAGGACAAATGTCTAAAGATCTTCGAGCAATTCCCCCAAAGAGTGTTCGTATTCAAAGAACCTAGGTTAAAACATTTGAATAAATATAAATGCAGAAAATTAGAATTTTAATATTTCAAAATTTTATAATACACCCATTGAATTTTTTACAGTCTGGAAGTTTAAACTTTTTAATAAAATTAAAGATTTTATTTTTGTTAATATTTTAACGTTTCCTGGCATTAAATTTGGTCCATTAAAACCAGCCATTAATAATCTAAAAGATAATTTCATCATTACTCCAGTAGATAAAGCCTCTAATAATTACGCATTTTTTTGTAAGAAATTTTATTTAGATTTAATTGATAATGAAACATTAAATTCCAGCACTTATAAACGTTTAAACTCCACAGTTAATATCATTAATAAAAAAATCCTTGGATTTTATAAACTTCTAAACATTAACAACTATAAATTAGAGTTTCCTTATTTAACAGTCATTCCTAAATTTCACAAAATTCCTATAAAGTTTAGATTTATCACCTGTGGTACTAAATCGTACATGAATAAACCTGGAATCATTTTTGCTAAAATTCTTAATATTATACTAGACTATATTATTAAATCAGATACTACTTGGATCATTAATAACAATAAACCTATTTTGGATTTCTTATCAAAAATAAAATTCATAGTGTTAATTCCTTTGACTTTAAAGACCTTTTTACAAGTATTCCTATTGATAAACTAAATAACGTATTACACATTTATTATCAGGACTATAGAAAATTATTAAATATTAATTTTGAATATTGGAATAATCTAGTTAAAATGTGTATTTATAACAATTATATATTTAACGGTGAAAATATTTTTATTCAAAATTGTGGAATTCCACAAGGATCAAACTTTTCCAGCACACTAGCAAATTTATTTCTACATTATTTCGAAAAAACTTCTTTTATCAATATCCTTATGCTTTCAGATACATAGATGATTTCATTATTTTTAACAATTTAAAATTTCAAGATATTTCTAAAACTATTTATCCTGAAGAGCTTTCTCTAATTAAAACTAATTTATTTGATACTAAAACAGAATTTTTGGATTTATTTATCACTATTGATAATTCTACTACATATATTGATGTCTTCGACAAAACAAATCAATTTAATTTTCATGTTAATAAGTTAATTTCCTGGAACTCAAATATTTCTTTAAAAATATACAGAAACGTTATAATTAATGAACTTAATCGCATTTATAATATTTGCAACAACCATGAATCTACTAAAAATCAAATTAAACGACTGATAAATCACTTAAAAAATAATAATATTCCAATTAATTTTATTTTAAAATATGTAGAAAGTAGGGAATCGCTTGTAAGATTGAAGTAATGCGTAGTTTTTATAACTACATAAGGGCCACCCAAGCATTGAAGTTATTACAAGAATCCTTAAAACACCTACATTTATATTTTAAATTTAAATTTAATCTAATTACAACTGGCAACACTTCTTTACTATAATTTTAAAATTACTTTTGGCAACTTTCATACTATTTTCATGTATAAATCCCATCTGATTTGCTGACTTTGGCTTTATGTATTTAAATTTTTACTGTATGTATGTTTCATTTATATGAGTATCTCTAATTGCATTTGTGTTTAATTTATAGGTATTTCTAATTTTCTGCATTTATATTTATTCAAATGTTTTAACCTAGGTTCTTTGAATACGAACACTCTTTGGGGGAATTGCTCGAAGATCTTTAGACATTTGTCCTTCGAGCATGTCAGAAAAGAGTGTTCTTTCTTTTAGCATAGCTGGCCATCTCCCTCCTGATGAAGACGTGGCCCCTATGTATTCTTCTTTTCATCTGTTTCATGTATTTCAATGCTTTTCCATATTTTTCATGTTTTATTTTATTTATATTTCACTGTTTTTCCAATTTCATATTTTTCATATTTTATCTTATTTATATTGGCAAATCTTTCTTTAGCTGCTTTTGCGCTGGCTAGATTTCCTATTGTATTGTATATTTTGTATTGTATTTTTATATATATTTATATTATTATATATATTTATATTATTATATATATTTATATTTTTGCTTTATAATTATATATATATATATATATATATATG